>JAVTVY010047528.1:0-228774 GCA_036873755.1 Hanleya hanleyi | reverse complement strand
AGGAAACTTCGTGCAGGCTCTTGGTAGCGACCCAGGCGTGGGAAGAGGGCAGTACGGTAGACGTAGATGGCATTGTCCATGTGGATGAGGTGCCCGTCCAACTCTCCGCTCAATACCCGTTTAAATTTAGTCCACCCATCACGCTCTAGCGTCACCGTATTCGATAGAGTCTCATCGGATGTCCGCCAAAAACCTCCACTGTCTTCCACCAGGGTAACTTTAGCTTCATAGACGTATAACCACCTGCCAGGGTGTAAGCGGTAGAATGGCTCGTAGTACTGACATGCTTGCTCTGTAAATGTCGAACGGTAAATGACATACACTCTGTCTCTTCCCCTGATATTTATAGTGTCAAAAAACACCGACCAGCCCAGTGTGTGTATACTGTCACCCCCTTCGTGAAAGTCCGTCATCACTCGTGTGTGAACGTAGTATTTTTTCCCCCTTCGTGAAAGTCCGTGATCATTCGGGGCTGTAATCATTTTAACCCGCCTGTATATTGACGAATTTTGCGCGAAATGTGAGGATTGTAAAATTAACCCAGGAAGGGGGACGCGGACGTCGGTGTAGACACCTTGTAGACCCACGCGACATCCACTGTAATGCTATTAATAGACACCCTCATTTAACGTGTGTGAATTTGGCGCAAAAAAAAAAAAAAAAAATGAAGTGGCGACACACAGTCAATACAAGCGATTCTTTTCAGGGCCAACTCCTCCATGTTATTTCAATACATACAATCATTTAACCCTTGACAAATTTGGTGCAAAATCTCAGGATTGTAAAATTAACGCTTGTAAGAAACGCGGACGTCGGTGTAGACATCACGCGCTGTGTACCTGGACTCTAATACTATTAATAGACACCCTCATTTAACGTGTGTGAATTTGGCGCAAAAAAAATGAAAGGGATTCTGGCGACACACAGTCAATACAAGCGATCCTTTTCAGGGCCAACTCCTGCCATGTTATGTCAATACATACAATCATTTAACCAGTGACAAATTTGGTGCAAAATCTCAGGATTGTAAAATTAACGCTTGTAAGAAACGCGGACGTCGGTGTAGACATCACGCGCTGTGTAGCTCGACTCTAATGCTATTCATAGACACCATCATTTAACGTTTGCTAGTACGAATTTCGTGCCAAATGAAGAGATTCTGGCGTAACCTAGGAAGAGTGGGGGATTCAGACTATGGACCAATGAGCAGGCCCGAATAATAGCCAATGAAATGTCATTAAAAGAACCAATCCGCTATCAATAAAAAAGAACCAATGAAACCCGTATGACGTCATTGAAACAGCCAATGAAAAAACGGCTGTATTTGGGTATAAAGGCAGCGGGAGCGCAGATAGCGTCACTCCAAATACCTTTTACCATTCGTAAAAACGTATAGAGAACAACTACAACAAAGCATGTCTAGAGTTGCCAAGATGTCAACGACCAAAGGGGCAGCCAAAGCCAAGCGAGAGAAAGAGTTTGCCAGAGCGGCGAAGAGGAGCTGGTTGATGACCGTGAGGGCCTGGACAAGGGAGAATGTGAGATTGACAACGGTGTCGTGGGCACAGCTCCATCGCCTGGTCAATACAGCCCCCGAGGAATTAATGGGAGACGAGTGGTTGGACTGCTTAAAAGCCGTGTTAGATGAAACGAAAGAACAAGAACAACAACAACAGCAGGAACCCCAAGCCATTCCACCAGCCAGATTCCTGGACGACATGCCCATCACCCCAGGGGACTCTGCCACCCACTACACCTTGTCTCCTCTCCGGATATTTCAACCCAACAAATTGGAGTAGGTGACTCCACCAAACGGCCCTTTTCAGGGCCAACCAAAACCAACGGCCCTTTTCAGGGCCAACCATTCCTTCGAAAGAGGAACTTCTAACTGAGCACATTCAATTCAAATCAGGTCCTACACAATCTCCTCTCCTGCTCTATATTCTATAGTATTTTTGCGACTATGTAATGCTATTAATAGACACCATGATTAACCCAGGAAGGGGCGCGGACGTCGGTGTAGACACCTTGTAGGCCTGAGCAACACGTATATGTAATGCTATTAATAGACACCATGATTTAACTAGTGTCAATTTGGTGCAAAAAAAAAATGAAGTGACGACACACAGTCAATACAAGCGATTCTTTTCAGGGCCAACTCCTGCCATGTTATCTCAATACGCGCAATCATTTAACCCTTGACACATTTGGTGCAAAATCTTAGGATTGTAAAATTAACACTTGTAAGAAACGCGGACGTCGGTGTAGACATCACGCGCTGTGTACCTGGACTCTAATACTATTAATAGACACCCTCATTTGACTAGTGTGAATTTGGCGCAAAAAAAAAAAAAAAAAAAATGAAAGGGATTCTGACCACACAGTCAATACAAGCGATTCTTTTCAGGGCCAACTCCTGCCATGTTATTTCAATACGTACAATCATTTAACCCGTGACAAATTTGGTGCAAAATCTCAGGATTGTAAAGTAAACGCTTGTAAGAAACGCGGACGTCGGTGTAGACATCACGCGCTGTGTACCTCGACTCTAATGCTATTCATAGACACCCTGATTTAACGTGTGTGAATTTCGTGCCAAATGAAGAGATTCTGGTGTAACCTAGGAAGAGTGGGGAGTTGAGACTAGGGACCAATGAGCAGACCCGAATAAGAGCCAATGAAATGTCATTAAAAGAACCAATCCACTATCCATAAAAAGAACCAATGAAACCCGTATGACGTGATTGAAAACAGCCAATGAAAAAACGGCTGTATTTGGGTATAAAGGCAGCGGGAGCGCAGATAGCGTCACTCCAAATACCTTTTTACTATTCTAGTAAACGTATAGAGAACAACCACAACAAGATGTCTGCGAAGATGATGGTGTTGACCCGCAGGGCGGCCAAAGCCAGACGTGAAGAAGAGAAAAAAGCTTTTGCCAGAGGCACAAAGAGGTTGTGGTTAGAGACGTTGAAACACTGGACCCGGCAGAATAGGACACCGGCGTCGTGGGCACAGCTTCATTTCCTGGTTACTGAAGCGCCAACAGATTTGACGGGAGAGGAGTGGTTGGCCTGCCTGCGAACCGTGTTGGCCGAAAGAGACCAAGAAGAGCGGGAAAGAGACCAAGAAGAGCGGGAAAGAGACCAAGAAGAGCGGGAAAGAGACCAAGAAGAGCGGGAAACACCACAAGCCACATTTCTGGCCAACTTGGGCCTAACACAACGGGTTTCTGCCAGCCAGTATACCATATCCCCATGGCCGAAAGTTTTACTGACCAAATTGGAGTAGGTGACTCCACCAAACGGCCCTTTTCAGGGCCAACCAAACCAACGGCCCTTTTCAGGGCCAACCATTCCTTCGAAAGAGGAACTTCTAACTGGGCACATTCAATTGAAATAAGGTCCTACACAATCTCCTGTCTATATTCTATAGTATTACGCAACACAAAAAAAAAAAAACAACCCCTCAAAACGACCCTTTTGAGGGCCAACCAAACCAACGACCCTTTTCAGGGCCAACCATTCCTTCGAAAGAGGAACTTGTAACTGGGTACATTCAATTGAAATCAGGTCCTACACAATCTCCTCTCCTGCTGTATATTCTATAGTATTACGCAACACAATAATGCTATTAATAGACACCATCATTTAATGAGCGGCTTTGGCTAGTACGAATTTCGTGCCAAATGAAAGGATTCTGGCGACACACACCCATACAGTACACGCGACTCTTTTCAGGGCCAACTTACACATGTTATCTCAATACATACAATCATTTAACCCTTGACAAAATTTGGTGCAAAATCTCAGGATTGTAAAATTAACACTTGTAAGAAACGCGGACGTCGGTGTAGACACCTTGTAGACCTGAGCAACGCGACTATGTAATGCTATTAATAGACGGAATGATTTAACCAGCAGTATTGTGTAGTGCCAATTTCGTACCAAATGAAGGGATTCTGGCGACACACACACAGTGAATACACGCAATTCTTTTCAGGGCCAACTCCACAATGTTATTTGAATACGTGCAATGATTTAACCAGCGGGGTGTTTGGTGCAAAATGTCAGGATTGTAAAATTAACACTTGTAAGAAACGCGGACGTCGGTGTAGACACCAATCAGCGACGTGTATATGTAATGCTATTCATAGACACCATCATTTAACTAGTGTGAATTTCGCGCCAAATTGTGCGGACGTCGGTGTAGACACCTTGTAGGCAACGCGTAATGCTATTAATAGACACCATCATTTAACGTTTGCTAGTGCGAATTTCGTACCAAATGAAGGGATTCTGGTGTGACCCAGAATGCATCACTCGCATCCATACAGTACATACGACTGTTTTCAGGGCCAACCCCTAATGTTATAAAAGTAGGTGATTTTTTTAGTGGATTGAATGTATTCATTGCATTACCTTGCCATTTTAAGGCTGTGAGGCACATACCTGACGTATTTTTATCCAGGAAAATCCATTTATTTCCAGTGTACCGTGTTTTCCACACTACCCTAACTTAACGTTACGGCGCTAAAAATGGATAAAATCATTAAAAAAGTGGCTTAATCGACCACTAGTGTTCTCAATTTTTAAAGACTACACCCTGAGTTGCTCCAGTTCAACTTGAAATAAATTTTATACCTCACCTGGCATTTATTGCAAAATGACACGGGTTTAAAATTGTAAAACAAACACAAATTTCTTGCAGCTTGAGTTCACCACCCAAGGTTTGATGCACGATTTCGCTGACGTCCGCGCGCTCTACGGTTACACTATAAATAGCGGAGTGTATGTTGCACATTCACAACAATTACATGATGGCTGAAATCATGGATATTGATGCAGCGTTTGAACAGTTTATGACACATTGTGATAAACTACAACACCCACCGACAGAGAACCGTTGGGTAGATTTGGATGCTGTAATTTTACAGACTGCCGTACAACAACCCATGATACAGAGCGCCGTACAACACTCACCGGTACTACAGCATGATGTCACCGCACTGGAAAGTACACAACACCCACCGATAGAGGACCAATGGTTGGATGATATATTACAGCCCCTGTTTACAGATGAACAACAACAACAACAACACCAACCGGTACTACAGCATGATGATGATGATGTCACCTCCCTGGAAAGTCCACGGTTTGAACAAATGCTCAAACATGTCTTCGAACACTATGATGAAGAAGAAGATATCCAAGTTCAACTGCTACCCGTCGATCAGTTGGTACACCCGGAAGAAAAAAAAGCAGGACAAGTACAAGAAGAACAAGGAGCAGGAGGAGAGGGAACCAAAATACAGCCAGAAGATAAAACATTGAAGAAAATACAGCCAGAAGAGCAGGAGAAAAAACGTAGGAACAAAAAAGAAAAAGAAAAAGGAGTGAACAAGAAAAAGAAGAAATTGAAGGCATGCATGACTACGCTACTGCCATAAAAAGAAGACTGGCACCACCCGTAAAATGGACACCAGTACGTTTTTTACGCTGTGTACAATGCGCTACACGTTTTGCAAAATATGCCATATTTCCCTGCGGCCATCAAGCCCTGTGTCTACGCTGTATTGACGGGGACACGCGCCAAACACCGTATACGCCCGCTGATACACCCCTAGAGTGTATTTTTATCACCATAGATTGTCCCGTGTGTACCCGGCGGCGGATAAATTTCGCCCAAACGATGTAAACCCTTACATCTCCAAAGGCCCTTTTCAGGGCCACCCCATTCCTCCGAAAGAGGAACTTCTAACCCAGCACAAAAAAATAAACACCAACTCCCGCACATGCACACACACCTAGCTAAGTTTAAAAAAATTACCTGCAAAAAAAACAAATTTACCTGCTTTTATACGTTCTTTTATAATTACCTGCTTTTTTTAACGGCCTTTTTCACCCCATTCCCGAACATTCCCGAACCACACCCGCCATCTTGCTTTACAACAGGGCCGACACAACGCCATCTTGCTTTACAACAGGGCCGACCCACCCGCCATCTTGCTTTACAACAGGGCCGACAACCCGAACATGCCCGAACACGCCCGAACATCCCCGAACCACGCCGCCATCTTGATTTACAACATGGACGCCAAAGTGCACCGAATGACCCCGTGACCCCCATCTTGATTTACAACATGGACGCAGTTGTGACGTCATTCTGAGGTCAATGAGTGCTCGTGGGAGTCTATATACGCTATCTATACTACTCACCGGCAGACATCAAAGAAAATCCTCGCTACACGGTGTTGGCAAGCTCCTATCTTGATTGGCTATATGTCATCACGTGCGCTTCCCTGTTTGAACGATTTACTCTATTCATTATATCAAGGTAAATGACAGAACGTTAGTGTAGTATTTAACTTGAAATGTGAAGATGAGACCCTGTGTGGAGGCTAAGAATGCCCGGTGGCTAAGAGTGACCGGCTCCTATCTTCTAACCCAGCTGGGACACTTTTGTCCACATTGGGGACAACTCTCCGTCCTTAGTTGCAATAGAAAAGAATATGAAATGGGACACTAATCACCAGGACATTCTTATCCATCACACCGGCAGTCGTTCATATAACTCACAGTCCGGTTGCTCAATGGAATTGCGCTCTCTTTTGGGGGCGAAGCACGCTGTTGTCGTTGGTAGGGTAACAGGGGTGATAGAAGGGTCTGCTGTTGGGGTTGTTATCGGCTGGGGACAATCTGGGACATTGATGGGATAATCACAAGCTCTGGCTTCTTTATTATAATAGAGGCATGCCGGACAAGGCATCAACTTTGCTGATTTTGTCGTGCAGTGGATATACCGGGTACAGTCTGGGTTGTAAGGAAGCAACCGGTTATGGAAACACAACTCCTCGACTGCGAAGAAAAAAAATAATAAATAAAGATCACATGTAGTTATGATGCTAGTTGAACATTCTCCATTAAGACCCCTATCGATAAGATTTTGCATACTTATCCGATTTATAATTGAATTGAATTGAATTAACCTCATCTGAACGAGTTATATATTACCTGAAAGCTGTTTATTCAGGGAATTATTTTATTATTTATTTTTTTTACTCCTGTCCAGGAAATGATTTCAGGATAGATAAATTTTCAATTTTTGGACAAAAATCCAAAGAAGAAAAAGCACACATAATTTTAAACGAAGGGAAACTCAGAAAAACAAAAGGCACACTTTCTATATGTGTACAGCATTGTTTTCGCAATTTCGTGATTTTACGCTTAATAGCATAGAAATTATTACATGCAAGCTCAATATTCTGGGTGATGTGAAATCACTCACCACATACTATTTACTTCTCTTTCTGAGGGAAGAATTTAGGCACATCATATAATCGTTCGAAAAAAGTGACACTTTTGGAACATTGTATACAAATTCAAACCAGAATACGAGCTACATGTAGCTGAATTCATATACTGCGTTCACTTACAGTCTTGTTTCTCTGTCGACAGTCGTGCAACCTTAGGGGCATAACAAGGCGTTGTCGTGCCAGTCGGTCCGGTGGCTGTGCTAGCTGTAGATTTGGTTGTTATTCCCGTGGGAACTGTTTCTGTAGGTCCTGTCGGGCCAGTTGGGGTAGGACCAGTCGGTCTGGTAGCTGTGCTAGCTGTAGATTTGGTTGTTACTCCCGTGGGAACTGTTTCTGTAGGTCCTGTCGGGCCAGTTGGGGTAGGACCAGTCGGTTCGGTGGCTGTGCTAGCTGTAGATTTGGTTGTTATTCCAGTAGGGACTGTGGGAGTAGGGCCAGACGGTCTGGTGGCTGTGCTAGCTGTAGATTTGGTTGTTATTCCAGTAGGGACTGTGGGAGTAGGGCCAGACGGTCTGGTGGCTGTGCTAGCTGTAGATTTGGTTGTTATTCCCGTGGGAACTGTTTCTGTAGGTCCTGTCGGGCCAGTTGGGGTAGGATCAGTCGGTCCGGTGGCTGTGCTAGCTGTAGATTTGGTTGTTATTCCCGTGGGAACTGTTTCTGTAGGTCCTGTCGGGCCAGTTGGGGTATGACCAGTCGGTCCAGTGGCTGTGCTAGCTGTAGATTTGGTTGTTATTCCCGTGGGAACTGTTTCTGTAGGTCCTGTCGGGCCAGTTGTGGTAGGACCAGTCGGTCCGGTGGCTGTGCTAGCTGTAGATTTGGTTGTTATTCCAGTAGGGACTGTGGGAGTAGGGCCAGACGGTCTGGTGGCTGTGCTAGCTGTAGATTTGGTTGTTATTCCAGTAGGGACTGTGGGAGTAGGGCCAGTCGGTCTGGTAGCTGTGCTAGCTGTAGATTTGGTTGTTACTCCCGTGGGAACTGTTTCTGTAGGTCCTGTCGGGCCAGTTGGGGTAGGACCAGTCGGTCCGGTGGCTGTGCTAGCTGTAGATTTGGTTGTTATTCCAGTAGGGACTGTGGGAGTAGGGCCAGACGGTCTGGTGGCTGTGCTAACTGTAGATTTGGTTGTTATTCCAGTAGGGACTGTGGGAGTAGGGCCAGACGGTCTGGTGGCTGTGCTAGCTGTAGATTTGGTTGTTATTCCCGTCGGAACTGTTTCTGTAGGTCCTGTCGGGCCAGTTGGGGTAGGATCAGTCGGTCCGGTGGCTGTGCTAGCTGTAGATTTGGTTGTTATTCCCGTGGGAACTGTTTCTGTAGGTCCTGTCGGGCCAGTTGGGGTATGACCAGTCGGTCCAGTGGCTGTGCTAGCTGTAGATTTGGTTGTTATTCCCGTGGGAACTGTTTCTGTAGGTCCTGTCGGGCCAGTTGGGGTAGGACCAGTCGGTCCGGTGGCTGTGCTAGCTGTAGATTTGGTTGTTATTCCCGTGGGAACTGTTTCTGTAGGTCCTGTCGGGCCAGTTAGGGTATGACCAGTCGGTCCAGTGGCTGTGCTAGCTGTAGATTTGGTTGTTATTCCCGTGGGAACTGTTTCTGTAGGTCCTGTCGGGCCAGTTGGGGTAGGACCAGTCGGTCCGGTGGCTGTGCTAGCTGTAGATTTGGTTGTTATTCCAGTAGGGACTGTGGGAGTAGGGCCAGACGGTCTGGTGGCTGTGCTAGCTGTAGATTTGGTTGTTATTCCAGTAGGGACTGTGGGAGTAGGGCCAGTCGGTCTGGTAGCTGTGCTAGCTGTAGATTTGGTTGTTACTCCCGTGGGAACTGTTTCTGTAGGTCCTGTCGGGCCAGTTGGGGTAGGACCAGTCGGTCCGGTGGCTGTGCTAGCTGTAGATTTGGTTGTTATTCCAGTAGGGACTGTGGGAGTAGGGCCAGACGGTCTGGTGGCTGTGCTAACTGTAGATTTGGTTGTTATTCCAGTAGGGACTGTGGGAGTAGGGCCAGACGGTCTGGTGGCTGTGCTAGCTGTAGATTTGGTTGTTATTCCCGTCGGAACTGTTTCTGTAGGTCCTGTCGGGCCAGTTGGGGTAGGATCAGTCGGTCCGGTGGCTGTGCTAGCTGTAGATTTGGTTGTTATTCCCGTGGGAACTGTTTCTGTAGGTCCTGTCGGGCCAGTTGGGGTAGGACCAGTCGGTCCGGTGGCTGTGCTAGCTGTAGATTTGGTTGTTATTCCAGTAGGGACTGTGGGAGTAGGGCCAGACGGTCTGGTGGCTGTGCTAGCTGTAGATTTGGTTGTTGTTCCAGTAGGGACTGTGGGAGTAGGGCCAGACGGTCTGGTGGCTGTGCTAGCTGTAGATTTGGTTGTTATTCCCGTGGGAACTGTTTCTGTAGGTCCTGTCGGGCCAGTTGGGGTAGGACCAGTCGGTCCGGTGGCTGTGCTAGCTGTAGATTTGGTTGTTATTCCCGTGGGAACTGTTTCTGTAGGTCCTGTCGGGCCAGTTAGGGTATGACCAGTCGGTCCAGTGGCTGTGCTAGCTGTAGATTTGGTTGTTATTCCCGTGGGAACTGTTTCTGTAGGTCCTGTCGGGCCAGTTGGGGTAGGACCAGTCGGTCCGGTGGCTGTGCTAGCTGTAGATTTGGTTGTTATTCCAGTAGGGACTGTGGGAGTAGGGCCAGACGGTCTGGTGGCTGTGCTAGCTGTAGATTTGGTTGTTATTCCAGTAGGGACTGTGGGAGTAGGGCCAGTCGGTCTGGTAGCTGTGCTAGCTGTAGATTTGGTTGTTACTCCCGTGGGAACTGTTTCTGTAGGTCCTGTCGGGCCAGTTGGGGTAGGACCAGTCGGTCCGGTGGCTGTGCTAGCTGTAGATTTGGTTGTTATTCCAGTAGGGACTGTGGGAGTAGGGCCAGACGGTCTGGTGGCTGTGCTAGCTGTAGATTTGGTTGTTATTCCAGTAGGGACTGTGGGAGTAGGGCCAGACGGTCTGGTGGCTGTGCTAGCTGTAGATTTGGTTGTTATTCCCGTCGGAACTGTTTCTGTAGGTCCTGTCGGGCCAGTTGGGGTAGGATCAGTCGGTCCGGTGGCTGTGCTAGCTGTAGATTTGGTTGTTATTCCCGTGGGAACTGTTTCTGTAGGTCCTGTCGGGCCAGTTGGGGTAGGACCAGTCGGTCCGGTGGCTGTGCTAGCTGTAGATTTGGTTGTTATTCCAGTAGGGACTGTGGGAGTAGGGCCAGACGGTCTGGTGGCTGTGCTAGCTGTAGATTTGGTTGTTGTTCCAGTAGGGACTGTGGGAGTAGGGCCAGACGGTCTGGTGGCTGTGCTAGCTGTAGATTTGGTTGTTATTCCAGTAGGGACTGTGGGAGTAGGGCCAGACGGTCTGGTGGTTGTGCTAGCTGTAGATTTGGTTGTTCCAGGGGGTCCTGGTGTTGTGGATTCTGTTGTCTCAATAAAATCGGTGCCAGTAACGGTAACTACGTGTGTGACATCAGTATCCTCTGTTTGCGTGGACGCCAGCGTAGTTGTAACTGGTGGTTCTGATAGAACACATTTGATGGTGTTGGTCAAGGGGAATGGACCTGTACCACAATCGCCTCGGAAGTCATCAAAACCGAGTGACCAAACCATTGCTCCAGCCAACCCTTGGTCTTTGATATAATTAGTCTGTATAATGAAACAAGACAAGGAGAGGTTTGTAAATGTAAGCATCTGTGCCGACATCTGGTGCCGGGAAGTCTTCGTCACGCGACGTCCCAGCGCCAAAATCAGGCATAAAATGACTCAGGCATTTCTCCTGAATTTCAGGCCATATATCCACAACTTAATTTTCAGGGATTTCAGCTTGAAATTCAGGGACAATTTCCTGAATTTCAGCGACTTCACCACTGAGTTCAGGGAAAATGTCCTGGATTTCATACTAAAATCCCTGAAAATTGAGTTCTGGATGTGTGGCCTGAATTTCAGGCGAAATCTCAATGTCAAATTCATATCACTGGTGTTTAATCTGGTCATTCATACGCCGAGCATGCAGAATGATCCCAGAGCACTGTGAACGTAGCTATACCGCCTGGTTGTATACAAGCGTCTAGTCCATCATTCAATATTTAGCCGTCGTCCATTGAAGAATTTCCTCGCCCATTTCCGTATGCGACATGTGTTCAATATTTTATCTCCGAAACCAACGATAGTACAATATAAAAACAACGAAGTTTTCGGAAACATATTTACTCTATCTTCAACAGTAAGATATTATTAGATATCCTTTTAGAAATCCTACTCGGTTTTAGGTCGCCCATTGGATATCCATAGCTATCCTTATGGAGTTTCACCAGTATTTTTATGTTTCCCAATGCTCTTTTGTTTTAGCTAATCCGAAATGACTTCAAGATGACCTTTCTGATTGTTTCCTAGTACCTTCATGTACGGTCTTACAGGTAATCTGAACAGAATATCACTAAATCAAATTCGTTGAATTTATTTTTTGGAATAATTTCGGAGGGTGGGGCGTATGTGACTTGGAGTTATCGTGTTGCATGTCATAAATCACATGTTTGGTACCCTACCATCCCATGCCATCTGCTAAATCTCCCATTAAATTATTAATTATCGAAAAGATAAGAATCGAGCCCAGTACGAGGACAGACAAGTTGAACATGATTAGAGAGGTCTATAGCGACAGCTGAGATAACACCATAGCATTTCTTGGTCAAACAAATAGGCGTTTTATAGAACGAAACACCAAAACTGAAATGTCATCTTCCATCGTATGAGTATGGCCATGTCGTCTATGTCTGTGCTCGGATTACCTTGTATGTCACACTTTCTTGGTCATCATACGCGATCCAGTTTAGTCGGTAAAGAGCATAGGGAGATTTTTGCTCGTTATCCCAGTTACGTAGAGATCCAAATCTGAGTTCTGCACAAACCTGTAAAAAATGATAATAGGACTTGATTAATTTATCATCAGTACCAGTAAATTGATAAACTAGACACAGCAAGGAATTGTTGTTGTTGTTGTTGTTGTTGTTGCGCCCCACAACAAATTTTAATTATGAGAGGTCAATGAATACAATAGTCTGTATTCCGTGATTTTCATCGTTCTTATCCTGATTAGCCATACTCGGGATTATTAAAGTATACCATGATTGAGCGATGTTGAACACAGCATGAATATTATCAAAGTAATGGATGAGATAGTTGAAGTGAGTAACAGTGAGTATATAAGCACACCCTCATTCTGGGCAGATTTAACAGGGGTTTTTATGGAGAGAAATAAGATAAAGAACACTGGTACAGAATAAATCTTACATAAATTGAAAGTGCGTTTTAGCAAGGATTCGGCCCCATATAGCCTCAATAACGTATCCGTAATCAATGTGGTTGAAAAGCGAAAACTACCTGTTTTAGTAATACTTGCAAGTTATTGAGTCTGACGAGTCGTGTAATCGTGCAAATCGCTGATTTTGAAGTGAAAATACCTGCCCCTGTAAACAGGAGCTCGCGCATGACTAGAATGAGTTTTATACAAATTATTCTTTCTTCCAATATGTATCTATCGAGCAAAGTCAGTTCTAGTAATGATCGATCTTCATATGTTTACAGAGAGAAACACGAGATGATTTGAGATAAAAACCAGCGATTTTAAAATCTGGAAAATACAGAAAAAAATGTGGACGCCACTTATCAAAACTTCTCTTATAAGGAAGAAACTATTGGAAATGAACTGTGAAATGATTAGGCTGCTGTTAATTAGTCTGGGGAGGGGAAGTCAGTGAGATTTATCCAATTTCATGAGAGAAAAGTTTTGATTGGTTTACGAAGAAATGCTGCTCAACCATAACCGTATGTGTGCGGGACAGTCATATTGTTTTTTTTTCTTATGAAAACAAGACGCAGGTTGTAATAAGTAATTTACAATTTAAAAAATATGTATTTATAAAAACATGTAAATAATAACAAATGTAGTTGCGTAGTTGTAGTTAAGAGAAATGAAGAAGGTAATATAGTAAGTTGGCCACTGGACTGGTTTCCTCCCTTCGGTCGACCCTGGAGACATTTTTCCGTCTCAACTGACTTTTAGCTTTCGTTTTGACATCTACTGTTCTAGATGCATTAGGAATCTATAATACCATATGTAGTTTTCGTATGTCATTATTTGACTTGTATTGGATTACAGGTGACCCCGAAGTCTCACACACTTTAGATTATATTTATAACTTCACTATATTAGAAGCTTTGATATCGAAGAAACCGCTATATGTAGTTAGATATGCATGAAAAACAGAAACAGCGAAAAAGATGCAGTTGATTGATTTGCTGAAGGCAGATTTACTTATCTGACCATTGAACTGAATTTCAAGCTTTGACACACTTTTATATTTTTCCATTATTGTAATTTTTTTTCTTGGCTTCACCCAATCCACTGACAACTGACATCGAACTTTCGTTTTGCTGCCTACTTTTCTAAATCTATTATTGGTTATTAATACTATTTCAAATGAGTCATTGTGTGTCATTAACTTTGGCCTAAACTTCATTATGTTGGAAGCTTTATGTTGCAAGCGGATTTAGGTGGAATATGATTTGGATATATAAACCTTCGCACCAATATGACAAAATCCTCGTCTGATTTAACCACCACACTAGAGCAATACCCCAGCCATCAGTCAAATTTTCGGGCACGATTCCCGCCCGAGCGCACACAGTCGGAAGTGACATCATAACATATTTAAAGCGGTATTTTCTCGAGTGTTCGATCACTTTTTCGCTTCTATGTTATACCTAGGTTGACGAAAGCGTTAAAAAAAAGAAGGTTCTAGAGTCTGTCCACTTTAATTAGTCCTCTGCTTCGGAGCTTATCAATAGTTAACTCTGCATAAATTTTCTTTTTTGCAGCATGTAGAACAAACTGAACTCTACAGAATGAATACCATTTCTTCGTGATATCGACAATACATCACGCTTGAAATAGCTTTGTAATTATCTCCATATAAAACTCCAGTACGGTTGTTTCATGTATCCGGTCTCAATTACATAGGGATACGTCATAATATATTCATAATCGCTGGCACAAAGGTCATTGATGTCGTATAAGGTAATAACAGGCGGTCTGTCGGAGTGTCGCTTATATCCCATACCCAGTGAAATTGCCGAATGATAAACCGCACACACCTCTATGACCGCACAGGACGTTGTTGACCTTTGTGGTAGTAAACATGCACAAATATATTATGACGTCTCCCTATGTAATTGAGGCCCGTTACATGAAACAACCGTATTGGAGTTTTATATGGAGAGAATTACAAAGTTATTTCAAGCGTCATATATTATCGATATCAAGGAGTACTGGTGGTCATTTTGCAGAGTTCAGTTTGTTCTACACGATGCAGAAAAGAAAATTTGTCCCGAGTTAACTACTGATTTTGACAAGCTCCAAAGTAGACGACTAATTAAAATGGACAGACTTTAGAGTTCATTTTCCCTGTTGATATGAGTAAGCATAAGAAAATTAGTTCGCCCATGTGCAAAACCGAGGGAGTTGTTCGGTGGGATTTGAATAGTACAGATAATCTTTCGCTATTGAAATCAGGGTTAAGTAGAGTGAGGCTGTGAAACGGAGTATGCGCTGTCGGGAGTTCGGCCTCATTCTTCGCGATTTCATGGTTGTCATCCTATGCTTTAATTTGTCACCCTTAATTGTTTCCTTGGGCTTCTAAAATATCTCAGAGTAGTAATCGACAGTGAGTTAAAATGGACAAATTAAATAACCTTGGGGTATCGAGTTATGCCACTCTCCCTGGCACAGACGTTTTCGGTGGTTAAAGCGGGAATTCCGTTCTGGTCCCGATGATCCAATCGGAACTGCCTGCCGTATGTTGGGATGCCCAAATTCAACTTCGCTCGAGGAACACCATTGCTGATGAAATAGTTGATCGTCCAGTTCTGAAAAAAGCAGGTTACATGACAGTTATATTACCATAGAACAAATCCAGTTTGAACCTCTTAACTCTTAATCCTTTAACAATAGACCTGTGCCGATAGCACCGGCAGGTTCATTGAGACGGAGGTTGACAGCGGTTCGTTCAACCACTCACTTTCCTATCTCTTTAACATCGAACCGACTTTTTTTTATTTATTGATAACTGATATAAATAAAATAAATATGGCACACGAGATCGAAAATTGGGTAGCTATCACAGGCCCCTTGACGATCATGCGTTCACGTGATCGGAAATGCTCACTGACTGCCACGTGGGTGACATTATACAATTATTGCATATTATAGAGTGGGACATCACTTGTCGAGTGTCCTATTATAATAGAATGGGGACTTTATAATCATGTGAATGAGATTATGGTACGGTGAAATAAGCATATTGTGTTCAACACTGCGCGGCCGTTGTTGATTTCAAAACGCCGTGTCAAGATCGACTGTTCGATCTCGGTTCGTTTGTAGACACAATCGCATAATTTGGATGAGTAACGTTCTCGGTGATGTTACGTACTTTTTCAAAAGATGCCAAATTTATTTCAGTCAATTATCAAATCACATTCACTAATATCTATCACCAACGGGGCGACGAAGATACACATCAATCTTCGTTTCGGGAAGTATGTTGGCGCGCGCATTATGAGCGGCAACTCTTGGTCCGGCAGATGTCGTCGTGGAACAATTTGTCATGTTCAACGCTCTGCCGTAGTACATGACATTTATTCAACGGTAAGGCAAGATATGACTGCATCATTACTGAATATCACGATTTGTAGAATGACACGTGACAGGTTGTCAGCCAATGAAAACATTACAAATTTACATGAGGTATAACAAAAGGGAACACTGCATGTGGTGGCAAACATCAGGCCCAGGTCCAGAGTTTAGATATAAGGAAACACGAAATACATGGCTCTAGTCCGTCATTCAGTATTCAGCCGTCGTCCATTAAAGAATTTCCGCGTCCATAATCCAAAGTTTCATGTAATAAAATTAGCACCAAATTATAAGGATAAATAGTATACATAGAATACATAAAACTAGGCCAATTACCTGCAACACAGAAACGGTCAACAGTTTTCAATGACGGAAGCAAGACATCATGATGTTCCGAAAATATCAAATCCGTATCGCTGATCAGTATTCTTAATCCATGTGTTATACGTTGTATAGTCGTTATCTACAGTATGATGTATCTCAGTCACGCCTGATTCAGAACATAGAACAAACCTGATTCAGATAGGCATCTTCTCGACCCAGTTGATCTACTCTGGCATACAACGGAGCATTTAATCCTGTAAATGTGTCACACTGTGTATGGTAGTCAAAGGAAAACACGTTGATGAAATCCAAGTAGCTGTAAATAAAAAAATAGGGTGAGTGAGTGGATAGGGTTTAACGTCGCTTTCAACATTTTTTCAGGTATATCAGGACGGGGAAGGAAAAGGAGGCGAGGGGGAGGGTCGGGGTTACCTACTTGTAACAGAGCAGATCTAATGCTAACATGTTTTAGTGCTGTCCAACTGAAATATCATGCCGTAGGCAGACATGACACCCCCACTCAGTCACATTATACTGACACCGAGCGAACCAGTCCTTGTTCTATCCTCTTAATGTTGAACGTAAGCGAGGAAGCAACAAGTTCCATTTTTCAAGTCTTTGGTATGACCCGGCCTGGGATTGAACCCAGTACTACGGCTTACGAGGCCGACGCGCTTTAACCATTAGGCCACTGAAGTGCGGTCAAAAACAAGGCATACAACGGAGCATTTAATCCTGCAAATGCGTCACACTGTGTATGATAGTCAAAGGAAAACACGTTGAAAATCCAAATAGCTGTCGATGAAAAAAGATACCGGATGTACGAGAAATGCATTCTTTAGTTATGTATTTAATGGTATTTTTATCTAGCTATGTTTCATAGCCACCGGAACTCGCCTCACGAGTAACTATGTATATTTTCTATCCTTTCCCATGCTGTTTTAACAAGTAGAATTTTCGCTCACTTACTGGTAGCTTTGCTAATCAGTCGATGAGTGAGTGAGGAAGTGAGTAAGATTTAACATCGCTTTCAATAACTTTTGACTCATATCACGACGGTGCCTGCTTGTATCAGAGCGGGCCGAATGCCGTCTTTTCATAGTGTGGCGTCACCGAAGTAGACATACTCCACCCAGTCATACTATCTTGAGACCGAGCCAAACAGTCGTTGATCTATCCTACAACTGCTGAGTGTCAAGCCAAGAAGCAACATGTTCCAGTTCAGGATCTTGAATCAACCCGGGATCGATCCAAGTACCCCCCTCTTAGATGTGCACCCTTCCTGTCATGGCATTTGTTGAGAGAATGGTGCACGAAATATAGAAAAACTCAAATGGACGCCGAACTCGTCAGTTGTCTAGGAGACTACATTTGAGCGTTCCAGAAGTGAGTCTGTGTGAGAGTGTGTCTATTTGGAAGCGTTGAACTATGGAAGGTATCAGCGAAAGGCCATTAGTTGGACATGTGGCCGGGGTTGTACAGCGGCCGACGATATTTTAGCGATTAGTAAAACCAAAAGGCCACGGGATCGCACAGCTGGACGGGGTTATACAGCAACCGACGCGATTTTCGGAGATGACTCATCACGCAGCTGACCTCCGGTCGTATATGGGTCGACGTTATTTTTAGCGATAACTCAACGAACCGGGCACGGGATCGCACAGGTAGGAGCTATTTTTAGCGATGACTCAACAAAAAGGCCACTGGGATCATGCAGCTGGCCTCCGGTTGTCTAGAGGTAGGGGCTATTTTCGGCGGTGACTTCTTGGGGAACGGGATCGTCCAGAATTTGGCGATAAATCAAGTGACATAAAGGATAAAAGACGGGTTTTTCGAGTTCTCAGTTATTACCCAACTCTCTACGAGATCGGTTGTGTACACTTTCTTGCAGTCTTCGTAAAGGACAACACGATGACCACTAAATATTGGAACGCTGTGAAAACGCGGTATTGCACCAACAAATTAATGAAAACCCGAGTGGTTCAAGTCTCCCGACGTGGAAACAATTGATTTGACTTGGAGCCGTAACTTTCAGTACCCAGCATGCAGAGCAATCCCAAGTGAGGTCCAGTGGCAAGGTACCCACAATTACCGAATTTGTTCTAATCCGGCCATGATTGTAGAGGATATTGTATGAAAACAAAATTTTAACTTGGTCCGCAGGTGGCGCCTCCTATAGGTGGGTCAGCGTGAAAACAACTTCCCAAGACAGATCTTGAGGCGAAGTACCCACAAACAAAATTTAAAAAGAATCCGTTCAGTTTTTCAAAAGTTGTCTGGAAACAAAATTTTAACTTAGATCTAGTTGGCGCCACATACAAGCAGATCGGTGTGTAAAACAATCCCAAGCGAGATTTTGAGGCGAGGTACCCACATACCAAATTTGAGAAGAATCCGTTCAGATTTCAGGAGTTATTGTCCGGAAACTAAGTCGGATGGATGCAAAATTTTAACTTGGCCCCCAGGTGGCGCCACCTACATGCAGATTGGCATGAAAAACAATCCCAAGTGAGATCTTGAGGTGAGGTACCCTCATACCAAATTTGAAAAGAAACCGTTCAGTTTTCCAAAAGTTATTGTCTGGAAACGAAACTTTAACTTTGGTCCCCTGGTGGCGCCACCTATAGGCAGAGTGGAGTCAAAAACAATCTCAAGCGAGATCTTGAGGTGAGGTACCAACAAACCAAATTTGAGAAGAATCCGTTCAGTTTTTCTAAAGTTATTGTTCGGAAACGAAACTTTAACTTTGGACCCCCGGTGGCGTCACCTATAGGCGGATCAGTGCGAAAAACAATCCCAAGCGAGATCTTGAGGTGAGGTACCCACACACCAAATTTGAAAAGAATCCGTTCAGTTTTTCGAAAGTTATTGTCCGGAAATGAAATTTTATCTTTGCCCCCTCCCTCTCCCCAGGTGGCGCCAATTACAGGCGGATCAGTGCGAAAAACAATCCCAAGCGAGATTTTGAGGTGGGGTACCCATAAATCAAATTTGAAAAGAATCCGTTCAGTCTTTCCGCAGTTATTGTCAGGAAACAAAGTCGGACGAACGCACGGACGAACGCACGGACGGACGCACAGACGGACCCCAATACTATAGTCCACCTTTAGCCCTTCGGGCGTCGGGGGACAATGAGCTGACAATGACGAACGGCACACTGACAGCGAAAAATGATTCACTCACCGAAAAATGTGAGGGGTATTGTAAAGAACTTATGTTATTACAAAAGCAAACAGGGAAAATACGAGCCAAGCGAAAGGATGACGTCACGTTTTTTCAATATCGTATAGCCGGTTATAATAAAACGCGGGAATATGAAAAGGCTATAAGGAGAGCATTCGATATGTTAAATTCCTCCATCAACCCAACTCCATCAATTGGGCAGGAGAAGATGTCATAGACACAGAGAGAGGGTCACGTTTGTTCAACGATAATGGAGAGTGAACAAGTGTCAGTGAAATGGAATAATTATTTTCATCGACTCGGAAGAGGACAATACATCCAAAGAACATGAAATAATGAACTTGGGAAATATCTGACATCGACTGTGAAAGTACGATTTGCACTTGTACCTCGTCTTGGTGGATATATAAATAACGTCAATGTATATCATTGCGTTGAATGAAGAATTTTATGTCCAGTTTGACATTTAGAAATAATTGGCGTGGAGAAATGAAAAAATATATAAATCGTTTTATTCAAATTGTTTTTTATATCTCCAAATGTACCATTCAACCACCACACATATATTAAAATGTCAAAATGGATGCCAAGATATGGACGATCGTAGGCTCTTCAACCATGAAGTTTCGTTCTAAATATTCAGACATATGTACAAGTCTCGAAGATGTAATCATCCTCAAAATGTAGACTAGTACCCATCCACTGCGCATGACCGCTATCGCTAAGCCTAGTCAATCGGTCCAACGTTATTAGACGACGGCGGCCAGTCTACCTCAAAATGTAGACTAGTACCCATCCACTGCGCATGACCGCTATCGCTAAGCCTAGTCAATCGGTCCAACGTTATTAGACGACGGCGGCCAGTCTACCTCAAAATGTAGACTAGTACCCATCCACTGCGCATGACCGCTATCGCTAAGCCTAGTCAATCGGTCCAACGTTATTAGACGACGGCGGCCAGTCTACCTCAAAATGTAGGCTGGGATCGATGTTTCTTAAAGGGGCTTATGCAAGGACAGGTACAAAATAAAACCTATTTGATCGCATAAAACTAAACTTGTGTCTACCATTCACGAAACACTTCAAATAATTGATCTTTAGAAAATAAACGGCATTGCATGTCGGCATGTCGTTTATTTTTCGACCGTGTGGGCAAGCATACACACGTGTTGGTACTCCAGTACGTTCTATCACTTTTTCGACCTCGGGCACGAGCCATGACGCCCCCTTGAGTGTAACTGTTCAGCATTCGGATTCGTGAGCGTCGCTACGTTACACACACATCATGCAGTGACGTCATTTTCATTTCCCGCGAACAACATATACTCAACAACTAGACAGCCCGTCGAAGGTGGTGGAGTTTCAAATGTCTCTGACAAGATATTCTTGCATTCGTTGTATATAGCGACCTCAATCTCATCAAATATTAAAAAAACCGATGCTTATGCATGTTGCTGCTGAAGAAACTCAGATGAGAGTTCATAGGAAATTCGTTGATTTTGAGACTCATTAAAAATATGTGATAAATATATCAGCCCTACACTGCCAAAGGTGAAAAGGCGACCAATCACACTGGTGAGATACAGGAGTTTATTTCAGAAAGGATTGATTCCAAACCATGTCTTTTCAGGTTGTCTTATGCAGATGTCGATTCCCGGCAGATCACAGTTATGAACTAACCTTGCCACCGCGGACAGATCGTAGGAGTTATCAATTGTATTTTTCAATGCCCCCATAGCAGCCGTCAGGAGAAGTCGTTCTGTACCCGGCTGTCGAGTCTCGGAATCAAAGTTGGCGCGTAAAGTCTGTAAAGAAGAGATGCATGTACATGGACGATGTAATTGTATTCAGCATTATAAACTTTGGTTTGAATGTGTGTAATATTAGCTTTTATATAACATACCACGCGATGAGGATTACAAAAGATTTTCTTCAGAAAAAATGACATTGTATTCTACAGGTTCTTTGTCTTTTCCATTCCGTCCACCGGATGACCTCTATTTAAAACCACACCAAACCTGGGGATAAGGTAACCTGTGTTTATCTACGTTGAAAACTTCACCCAGACCTCGCCCTCGCAGACTTAAATTAGCGTTCTCGCTTTGGTGCGAGAGATTACCGAGTTCCCAATATACAGTTGGCGAGGACACGTCAAACTGGAGACTGACTATTATATATAAACAGTCCGATTTAAGAAATGTCTCTCCAAACAATCTTGGAATTCCCTATTCACATTATCTCAGATTCGACTCATTTCCGGGATATCTTCGAATCGTTGAGGCATATTTCCGAATCACGTGCATGTTAAATAACGACGCCAACCACGTCACTGGGGCACAAGGATATCTCAGCCACCAGTCAGATTTTTGGACAGGATTTCCGCCCAAGCAGTACAGCGTCGCAAGTGACATTATATACACCTGGAAAAAAGTTAAGCACCCCCATGAACATTTACAAAGGTATATGTATTGGTCGATATCAGAGGTGTACACGCATAGCAAGTTTGTAAAACTACCTGCTATCATGTAAGGTCATGTTCTGGCTACAAGAAAACACAATGATGACAGTTTTCTTTATCATTTTAATGATAGCACTGGCGTACCAAAAAGGTAACCGTTTGAGCTCAACATGATACCCGTTACAAGTATGGATCTGGAGAGTCAACCAGGCAACATGGTTTGGATATGAATGGATAAAAAAGTCATTTGTAATCAGGGAAAGTTTTCCAATTCAACATCTGGTGTATCCTCCACGTGCTTGGATAACTGCTTCTACTCGGCGTCGCATCCCCGCAGTCAGTCGTCGTATCCGTTGCATAAGAAACTGTCGTCATTCCTGGTGCAAAGCTGCTTCCAACTCACGCAGATTTTGTACTGGATGTTCATGTGCTTGTATTCGCCGCCCAAGAATGTCCCAAATGTGCTCCAGAGGATTCAGATCAGGACTCATGTCGGGCCAAGGAAGATGAATCACTGCATTATTCTGAATGAATGCTGTCACTGCCCGAGAACGATGCGGTTTAGCGTCCATGAACACAGGTCTGGTAGCAAGAGGATGGTTATCAAAATGGGGGACAATAACTGGGGCAAGGACATCCCGGATGTACAGATCGCCATTCAGATTCCCACGTATTGTTATGAGCGACAGCCCCGCACCATTACTGAACCCCCACCAAAGGCAACTGTCGGTTTGATGTTTCTTGGTGTATAGGCTGTACGTGGCTGCCTCCAAACTCTCACGCGTCCATCAGTTACATGAAGAAGGTACCGGCGTTCATCCGGCCAATGAATTCTTCGCCAACTAATCAGTTTCCAGCGGTGTCGTGCTATACACCAAGCCAAGCGTACTCGTTGGTGATGATCACTCAGGAGAAGACGTTTGATGACCCTTCTGGACCAATATCTGGCACTTCTTAGGCGATTCCTGGCTGTTCTCATGGAGAAACGGCGATTTGGTAACCAAAGGTTCTTCAGGACAGTACTTGTGGCGAATGGATCTCGTCGAATCAGTATAGTCTCAGAAGTGCCATGTCTTGACGTTGTGATGTCACCCGTGGTCGTCCGGAACGTGGACGGCCCTTCGCCTCATTGGTTGCCTGTGTTTCCTCACCAGACGGCTAATAACTGTGTAGTGGATATTGAGTTGCTTTAAAGGACATACCGGTTGAATGCATACCAATAATTTGCCATCTTTGTGCATCTGATATCCTTCTTCGTGCCATGGTGACAGATAATGATTTAATATTGTGACCCATGCACATTAAATACCGAAATATGGGGCGTGCACAAACTGCATTTGAGAAAATTCGTGGGTTCCCTTTTCCACATGCTTCCCATGATATTTTTTCGTGTCACTATCCATGAAGGACGTTCGCCACCATTTGTTGGATCAGCAATATTAACATAACTACCACCAAACATCGGTGTGTTATTAATCCTTATATTAGGGGGTGCTTAACTTTTTTCCAGGTGTATATATAGTAAAATCGATGTTCGTCAAACATTTCTATTACTTTTCAATTCTGCATAATACCCCTGTTTATCTAGCGTTAAAAAATTTATCTGAAGATCATTTTCCATTTTTATACGAGCAGAAAATGAGAATTGTAGTTCGCTAATGGGTAAAACTGAAAGATCAGTACTTGATTGGTCAATTAAATTTTTTGAGAAGAAATCCGATATTTCCATTGGCCCACCGTTTGATCCGCCGACTCTTGTGAAGCAACGTCACAACTCGGAAATACCGTATTAATTGGATTTTCGAATCGGACCAAAAAAGGTATCTCGCACATTAGGCCCCATGTGGGACCTGTGTACCACATTTCAGAAAGATTCATGAAATATTTCCTGAGAATTCACGATAACAATGTTTCAAGGGGAAATTCAAGATGGCCACCTCACAGCCATATTGGATTTTCGAATCGGAACAAAAAAGTTATCTTGCACAACTGGGCCACAAGGGGAATCTGTGTACCAAATTTGGGGAAGATCCATGCAGTACTTCTTGAGAAATCACGATAACAAATTTTCATTGGGAAATCCAAGATGGGCGCCTGGTGGCCATATTGGATTTTCGAATCGGACCAGAAAAGGTATCTTGGACAGCTAGGCGACACGGGGAATCTGTGTACCAAATTTGATAAAGATCCATGTAGTAGTTCCTGAGAAATCGCAATAACAAAGTTTCATGGGGAAATCCAAGATGGCCGCCTGATGGACATATTGAATTTTGGAATCGGACCAGAAAAGGTATGTTGCACAACTGGACCACAAGGGCAACCTGTCTACCAAATTTGAGAAAGATCCAACCAGTACTTCCTGAGAAATCACGATAAAGTTTCATGGGGAAATCTAAGATGGCCGCCTGGTGGCCATATTGGATTTTCAATTTGAACCGAAAAAAGGTATCTTGCACAACTAGATCATAAGATGAACCTGTGTACCAAATTTTAGAAAGATCCATGCAGTACTTCCTGAGAAATGACGATAACAAAGTTTCATGGGGAAATCCAAGATGTCTGCCTGGTGACCATATTGGATTTTCGAATCGGACCAGAAAAGGTATCTTGCACAACTAGACCCCAAGGCGAACCTGTGTACCAAATTTGAGAACGATCCATGAAGTAGTTTCTGAGAAATCACGATAACAAGGTTTCATGGGGAAATCCAAGGTGGCCGCCTTGTGGCCATATTGGATTTTCGATTCGGACCGAAAATGGTGTCCTGCACAACTAGATCCCAAGGGGAACCTGTGTATCAAAGTTGAGAAAGATCAATGCAGTAGTTCCTGAGAAATCGTGATAAAGTTTCATGGGGGGAAATACAAGATAGCCGCCTGGTGGGCATATTGGATTTTCGAATCAGACCAGAAAATGTATCTTGCACAACTAGGCCCCAAGGCAAACCTGTGCACCAAATTTGAGAAAGATCCAAGCAGTAGTTCCTGAGAAATCGCGATAAAGTTTCATGGAGAAATCCAAGATGGCTGCCTGGTGGTCATATTGGATTTTCGAATCGGACCACAAAAGGTTTCTTGCACATCTAGACCCCAAGGGGAACCTGTGTACCAAATTTGAGAAAGATCCATGCAGTAGTTCCTGAGAAATCGCGATAACAAGGTTTCATTGGGAAATCCAAGATGGCTGCCTGGTGGCCATATTGGATTTTCGAATCAGACCAGAAAAGGCATCTTGCTCAACTAGACCCCATGTGGGACCTGTGTACCAAATTTGAGAAAGATCCAAGCAGTAGTTCCTGAGAAAACGCGATAACAAGGTTTCATGGGGAAATCCAAGATGGCTGCCTGGTGGCCATATTGGATTTTCGAATCGGACCAGAAAAGGTTTCTTGCACAACTAGACCCCAAGGGGAACCTGTGTACCAAATTTGAAAAAGATCCATGCAGTAGTTCCTGAGAAATCGCGGTAACAAGGTTTCATGGGGAAATCCAAGATGGCTGCCTGGTGGCCATATTGGATTTTCGAATCGGACTAGAAAAGGTTTCTTGCACAACTAGACCCCAAGGGGAACCTGTGTACCAAATTTGAAAAAAGATCCATGTAGTAGTTCCTGAGAAAGCGCGGTAACAAGGTTTCATGGGGAAATCCCAGATGGCTGCCTGGTGGCCATATTGGATTTTCGAATCGGACCAAAAAAGGTTTCTTGCACAACTAGATTCCAAGGGGAACCTGTGTACCAAATTTGAAAAAGATCCATGCAGTAGTTTCTGAGAAATTGCGATAACAAGAATTGTTTACGGACGGACTGACGACGGACGACGGACCACGGACGAAAAGTGATTTGAACAGCCCACCATCTGGTGATGGTGGGCTAAAAATATGGTGATATTTAACACACAAAATATTTAATTCGACAGTTTCATTGCAGAAAAGTATTTTTGTAAACCTCAATAAAGAGGTAATTTTTCCAGCCGCCTTACTCTATTATCCTGTCTCCTTGTCAAGAAATCGCGCGAGATTTAATAATTTGGTCAAACTCAGGAAAAACAGATCATCCGTCTAATTACATCAAATTTAGACAACAAAGATGGTAGTATAGTGAGTTTCGGTGAGTAGCCCTCACACCTGAATGGTTGTGCATTCCGATCGCATGTTCTGAAAGCGTTTGTCAATGAGATTGGGTGAACATAAAGGTGAGTACCTAAATGCCATTAACCCTCAGGACCATGTGCCAACAACAACAACACAAAACAACAACAACATGCTGAATGACTGTCTCATTCAGATTGACTTTGATTGACAGGTGTTCAGTTTTGTGTGAAGAGTTAATGCATCGAGGCCGGAAAAAGTCCATCTGAGCAGGAAGAAATGTGAATCGCCATATTTCTGAACAATTGTAGCATTCTATTTCCCAACAATTTCAAAGTAGGTCATTCTTGTTTGCCCTCAACGAAGAGATGATACAACTTTATTCGTGAGTTAAACAGTCACTACATTTCTTCAATTTTCAAATTTTACCTTTGAGATATCCACTACATTTTTGGTCAATTCAATTCAATTAGTGAAAAAATAGTCATATTTTCTTTTGGCTGTTTAATTGTGTTTTCTATCTTTCTGAGATGAAATAATGGGCACTTGATAATTTAGTGCCTTTTTGAAAATTTCAACCGGACAAAAAATGTCAAAATCTCTCTGGTCCCCCTTCTTAAAATCTTTACAGTCGATAAGAATATGTTTCACTGCAAGATCTTCGTGGCATGGAATACACATTGGCACTGGCTCTTTATTTTAGCAAATGTTCGCGAGTTAATCGTGTAAGAAGCTTGTATGGAGTCATCCGAGCAAGATCGATTAAATTATGATATAATTACCCTTATCATTCTCGTATACTGATTCAGAATCCCACTGTCCTCAGTGTCCGCAGGAAAAAGCCAAGCGATGTCAATGCCGTCAAAGTTCCACTGCCGCAAGAACGCCGTAGCAGAGAGAACAAATTGTCTGATGTTATTGTCCGTGCTCAGCATGTCGACGAAAGGCGTTGTCGGGTGGTCCCAACCTCCCAGAGATAGCAGTATTTTGAGGGAGGGATTTGTCGTCCTCAATTTAATTATTTCCTGGTATAAGCCTACAAAACACCAATCAACATGTTCAAAGGAGTCAGGTTTTTATTTTAGCGCATCATCGGGTTCAGCTGATTTACCAAACCAATTTTTTGCAATCTGCTTGACTGGTTCAGCGGGATTTATACACGAAATTCTGTATAATCAAAATTTGCCAAACCTTGTCAGTCTTTTTGTGATTTCTTCTCAACCTCGACAGGAGGAAGACATTGAAAGAAGAACAAGGGAAAATAATAATTTCATACTTACATTTATTGTACATGATTTTAGTCAATGGGAATGTCATCGGGCTTTAGTGAGTTAAGTATAGGAACTCCAAATGCAGAGTCAACTTGATTTACAGGTGTCCAGCAATACAACCGGTGTTATATTAGCCCAATATAGGTCAAATTCACCTTACGAAACAGAAGAATATGAAATGAAAAATTAATATTGAAAATGATATTTCACCTGTAGATGCTACATGGGGAAAGTAGTGGTCCAGTACTATTTGTATGACAGTTGTAGATCATTTGCCGCTGCATTTGGAGTTCTTATACTGAACTAGGTTAAGCCCGATTGACATTCCCTTGGACAAAATAAATGTAAATATGAAATTATTATTTTTTATCGTTCTTCTTTCAATATCTTCCTTGTTTCGAGATTTTCATTACCATACTGTAAGCCATGGGAAGAAATCGCCAAAAGACTGATAAAGGATGGGAAATTTTGATTAACCAGATTATCAGGAATAAATCACCTAATCTAATATAATTGGGACTAGATCGCGTACACCGTGAAAAAATCTTGACACTATAGCATTATTGAGGGGTAGTGAATTTACGCAGTCTAGTCTTCGAAATCACTCTTCATGTCGAGGTGAGGTGGTCGAGTGGGTATGTGCGTTTGCATTTACTACTGGTGATTCGGTGTCGGTATTCTTTATTGAGAAAAACGAATGACCATCTCTACCCCCAATTTCTTCTTGACTCTAGTTTAACTCTAGTGGTCAGTGTGACAATGTCGTTGTTGTAACAGTTTAACAGTGGTCAGTGTGACAATGTCGTTGTTGTAACAGTTTAACAGTGGTCAGTGTGACAATGTCGTTGTTGTAACAGATTGTTATCACTGTTGTATAAGTTTAAACACTTGAATATAATACATTAAATCTGAAACTTAACACATATATAATCAGTCTGAGTGGATGCAATATTGATGCAAAGGTGAATTTGAATAAATAATATGTTTGAAAACATTCGTGAACTTTGTCAATTTTCGGTACACAAGATCACGCATTTTACAAAAAAAAATCTCCAAATGTGTCTACAGCAAGAAATAATGAGCTCTAGTCCGGTCCCACTTCCCATGTAACATTCACGAGACAAGAGGAACAATAGTCTGTCTGGGTGCAACAGTGGATCTAGACATGGATCTTTTCAATATTCCAAAGATTTCAACAATGGTGTTCTGGACGAACGACCTCTAGTCGTCATTTGTTTGAAAATGATTTCTAAGGTTTATACCTAAATCTTGATGACCCGTGTTATCTCTTCTATCATGTGCTGATTTGTGCATCCATTCATCTGAATGACAGGTGATCAATTACCCAGAAATCTAGCCTCGCTTATGTTACACGACACAAATTTAGTTGTCAACAACGGTTCATGTGCCGCACGGGGTAAAGTCATATATGTAATCCGATACACCAAATTAAAGCTATGACGGTTGGCAATTATTTTGATGTCGTGTTACATGAAGGTGACAGGGTAATTGAATTGTATTGCGCTCTCCACCTGTCATATAATTGTCATGTCGCCGGTTCGAATCCCGCTTGTGACTCGACCAATTTTCTGCACTAGAATCTGTGCTATACTAAGATAATATAATCCCAAAATAACGAAAATACTGTTATACGATCACTTTCTAAATGACAAAATAATATCTTCTCATAATTCTACTCTCTCGTTCTAAGTTGATATGTTTCCCTTTTTGGAAAAGAATATTTCAAAACACGTCGGTTCATTGAAATCGATGTCAATTGAGCAGGAATCGGATTTCCAAAAATTGGACCGATTTGCTTTGCCAATATTTGTATCACCACGCTGGACTGCTGGCCGAAGAAAATACATTAAAACATTGTTTTCAATTCACATGCTTTTTATTCTACTTGACAATGTTATTCTGTAGCTGATATCTATTTTGGGTAGATACTATCCCGCGCCAACATTAAAACTCTGGAACTACATTATCTGGCAGATTGTTTCGCCTTACCAAAGTTTGTGTCTGAGCGGTTTCAAGGTACCCCATCCACATGCTTTACACTATGCTCCAAGTGAAAGCCAGTGATGAATAATTCGTGATGCTATTTTGGCCAATGGGAGAAGAGATAATATGGTCGACGGTTTCAGATTGTAAAATTATACGGGGACATTTTAATAAATCCGTACCATATATAGCGAGTATATTTTGCAAACACAGTATGCATAAGGAGGAATAATCTGTTACCTTCGTTTGGGTCAATGTCGTTTGGGCTTGCGGGCTTGACTTCATTAGATTCGAGTGCACCAAAAGCAAATATAAGATGTGTACACATTCGACTGTTTATATTGTCTGGGTAGAAAAAGAGTTCAACGCTGGCGCTGTGGTAATAACATACCAGGTTATAGGCTGTATTAGGACCTGTAACGAAAGCGAAAGTAAAAGTAAAAACGTGTGTAGATCTGAAAAAATTATGGAGAATGAATTTCGAATACCATATAATAATTAGTTGTGGCCGGGCCATTAAAGATCACGTTAGTGTGCGTGCACAGCTAAAAAGCCAGTTTGTACTCTGTGTTTCGTTGATTGGTTATTTGTTTGGTTATAGCAAATATTCTTTCAAACGCAAATCAATTCATGTTGACCACAGGGCCGTAGGTGCGGATGTGTTTGCGGATGACCTAGTTCAGCTTCGCAAAACATACTCGAATTCCCGAATGACTTATTTGAGGGTATTGTTATCGGAATTTGAATGACGTAACTTTGGTCTCTTCCCATTTAGTACAGGCGAGTAGGATTAACAAATCATCATATATCGTCAGTAATACAGTGATATACACTCGGTAACAAAGTGTTACTATAGGATAGCGCAATAATGTTGTCCCAATCGAGTCATTAAAATCACTTGCAGATAACATTTGTGGTTGTACTGATTAATTATTGAATATTTAGATCAAAAGCATACTCATTATCTTACTCTCCACAATATCCTGTTAATATTCCAAATCGCGCACTGTTATCCTATGCTGGAGCTTCGACTCCGTTTTGAAAGCCTTCTGCACAGCCATGTATAGGACCATTGACCTATTTTTTATGCACATTTGACCACGCGACTTCTCTTCTTTGATTGCACCACAAATCTCTGATTGGCAACCTGTCAATACTCAACTCTTCTTTATTGGAGGCTCTTTATTCGCGCCCACTAGACGACACCTCAATTTTCGGTGACTTATGGCCTGAAAAAGTAGCTTGCTATGTTTCTCTACGTGAATTCATTTTATGGAGGCAGGCCTACTGCTGAATGCTTGATATATCTCGATTTTCTTCCACATTGGCTTACTTGCACCTCGGTTAATTTCTTTCAAGCTTTATCTCTCTTTTTCCATCTGTCCACATTTCCTTTAGAAACCAAAGGATCCCTCAAGACTGACTATTTTATCTCTCCCTCCTATTCCACTTCTCGTTTTCTTCAATATCTATTGTTCTAATTCTGCGCGCGATTCACGTCTCTCACTTCTGCCATTCTCGTCTCGCGAGACTCCCTACTGCGAGAAGGAGTCTCACGGGTAAATGGCAGCCATCCCCCCAAAATTTGGGGGGTGAGTCGGCCGCGTATGATTTTCACCCGTCTGTATCCGGCTTGTCATTGACCTGCTGACTCCGCCGAGTTAGAAGCGAATTGCTAAACATAACGTGGGCTATATAATTGGGAAATGACTCTTTCCGTTTCGGAGCATATCAATCGCGAACAAATTATTGTCGGTATGTATACTTGGCCGTGAAAGCGAGTTATCTAATACAGGAAGTAGTTCGCACAGTTCCGATCAAGAAAACAATATGGCTGCGCCCATGCCAGCTGGCCACGGTGAGAGAGAAACGGGTAATTTCATCGAAGCGCTGGAATTCGCTAAGAGAAAGCTGGGTGTTTGTGTCACCTTGAAAGAACAAGTGAGAAATGACTACATTGTAGTCAAAACCTGCGGCAGTGGCAATAATACAGTGAAAGATATATCAGCGGAGGTAGTGGTAATTGTAGAAAAAAGCGCCATCTGCCAGTGTTTTTATGCCAAGGGAAGTAATTTTCAACTTGTAACCCACAATTGTAGGGATTGCGTAATAGTTCTGATACCATATATATATATATTCACTTTCCCCATTCAAAATCCGACTGAATTGACAAACGAACTCACCATGATCGCTTTGGCAATGTTTTGGTACAAGTATCGTGTATGCCAAGTTTCAAAACATTCGGTTCAGTCGTTACTTTTTGCAAATCAAAAAGGCTTTCAAATATTTGGAAATCCAAACAAATTTCGAGGATTTAGTCATAGCGCGAAAATCTGCGCTCTTCAGTCTCCCTTCTCGCTTAATTTGTCGAACAAAATGGGAAATTTATATTTCCTTGAAAGTTATTTTTCAATAAATTTAGTATCAGGTCTATCACTTCGATCTGTGAAACTACGGAATGGGATTTAAGGCTTTATCGAACTGTCCAAGAGGCATAATGACACTTTTTCACTATTCAAATTGAGGCCTGTTACAGTCTTGATATTCGATTAAAATAATTAATTAGGTTTCTGCATTTACGTTCGTTATCATCTGCGAACTAAATTGCTTGCCACTCTTTTCCACGCAGCAAGTCAATACCAAGACATGGTTTGCTTCTTCTATATAAATGATTAACTATTTAATTCTTAGGAAATATCATCTCATCTGACATGTTCGGCCAAGCCTTTTCGAAGGTTGCTAATTTTATTAATTTCTTTTCTTTAAAATCAAATTCTGCAAACAAGAAACATTTCTAGTCAGTATCTATGGATATCTTCCTATACTCAATTCGCGAATATGTTTGTCACTAAGTCATTCCGAAGGTGATTCATGTGCGAAGTTTCGGGGCTAGTTCACTAAACAAGGTCTGTGAGAATGATGTCGAATTCTCGTTAATATCTTTTGATACATCAAATTGTTGCATTCGCGAAAATTACTGCCAAGTTAAAGTCAATGCGAAAGGTATCTAAGTATCAAAATCAACCTCAAAACCCCCTCCAGGAAAACAAAGGCCATAGCTTTTGGCCACGAGGTCAACTAGATCGTTTTTATGGCCAGTAACTGCTATATATGACGTAATTCCATACGTAAAACTGATTGACAAAGTAACGTAAATTTTGTATAGAACCAGTAAATTCTAGCAGAAAAGGGCTCCGTCTTGAGAGAATGATGTCAAATGCAATATGTGTCTGCGCATTGTCTGCTGATACACATAAGTATTGAATTTACGGAAGTGATTAATGCTATTCTAAAGGAATTCTGAGTGCGGAAGAGGACGGGAACATCAATACCACCGAATCAAGGCCCTGGCTTGCGAGAATGAGGATAGAAGCCGTGTTCCGAAAGAGAATCATTCAAAATAGCTATTTGCAAAATGTCATGCTTGTAACCGAAAGTGCTCAATATAACTGCACGACTGTGAGGTATTGTTCGCGCACAGGGTTGTCTAAATACTACATAGTCATTTCTGTCCCTTCGAAGTGGGCTACCATTTGAAATTGTCCGGTAATCAGTGAGTCCATCTTAATCCTTTCGTCGGCAAAATAAGCATTCAAGATTCAAGATTTTATTGTACAAACATCAGTCAAAGGCAGAGTACAAAATTTTAAGAGGAATACAACAAGAGAAACAACAGTGACATGAATATTAATATTTATATATATGTTATATCTGAGAGATATGTTATATCTGAGTGTTACCGTTGATATCAGAACCTTGATTTTTGGCATGAAGGTGCATTAGGGGACTGATACCAGCATGTTACTTTTGATGAAAATTTCCGGTGATTTTTTATTAAAATCACTGGTGAATCTAACTTGAGCCGTGCCCATCTTAATATAGGCAGGATTTCAACTGGGAGTCCAATAGTTCAGCGTGCGTCGGAGTCCTAATGCCTACCCTACTTCCTATGTCCTGTGACGTTATTCACACTGGGCATGAATGTTCATTAGGGGACTGTTGCCAGCATGTTTCGAGCTGACCTACTTTTGATGAAAATTTCTGGTGATTTTTGATTAAATCACTGGTGATTCTAACTTGGGCCGTGCCCATCTTAATATTGACAGGATTTCAACTGGCGGTCCAAGAGTTCAGTGCGTATCGGAGTCCTAATGCCTACCCTACTTCTTAGGTCCTTTGACGTTATTCACACTATTCTCATGTATAATAAATCCAATCCGCAAATTAACGAAGCAATAATTCATTCCACCGAATATAGTTGCAAATGAATTCAAACGCGCTTGAAGACAGTTCATGTGAGATCGGAGGTTGAAAAGAAAAGTGTGGCAGAGGTCACACTCTCTTAGCGCATGCGCATTTCAAAAAGTCACAAGAAGAAGAACAAGAACAACAACAACAACAACAACGCGAGCCTCCCGTAGACCTGCGTGCCGCAGGTAAAAACAAGTAGAGGCACTGACGACAGCTTACAACGGCAGAGACTGTATTGCTGTTCTACCTACAGGCTATGGGAAAAGCTTGATGTTCTGCAGAAGCGGCATGGCCTGGATATGCATGGAAAAGCATGGGTTCTGCAGAAGCGGCATGGCCTGGATATGCCTATGATAACTTTCGTTGTTTCGCCCCTGAATTCAATAATGCAAGACCAGGTTGTAAGTATTCATTTTAACAATGCTACAATTTTCCTCCTCTATTTATTTGTATCCAACTTTAGCTTCATTCAATCGTACACGTTTTATGGGTTGGGATAAGGCCTACTTATATAAAAAAAGAAAAAAGATTATAATAATTTTGTGAGGAAAAAACGTTATGAGAAAGGGTGCTCCCCCCCCCCCAACTCAGAAAATCGAGCAAAAATGCAGCTTGCATTTACACAGGATAAAAAAGAGATCAGATTCCATAGTTGTTCACATCATAACACCTGGTATACTTCATCATAACATATTATTCGTTATTCATTACCATGATAAGAATGGGAATTTCGGATGTCCCATGATAAATATATACAGAAGTACATGCTGTTTCATCCCCTGATCCAGCAGAATTGACATAGTGGCAACTGGAACTCCGACCTGACTAGTTGGGATGGTGAATGGACACACGGGAAATACCTCTATTCTCTGCCTGGTTGTCTGTGTGTTGCCCACTGGTCTTTGAAGTCGAAATAAAATGACTTTTGTTTACAGACGACGAGAGGAGATCCCATGATAGAGCAAACGTTTCAGAGCTGTTCGCATCTTGCTGGTTTCTGACGCCACGTGAACGACCATCTCTGTTTCTAACTGATGTGTACCGTTACTCGCACTTGTTCTCTGAATTGCCTCAGTTAGAATAGTTAAACATATGTACATAAACATACCGTCGGTCACATTTATGGTACAGCTGGCAAGCGAGTCACGTGTGTGGTCATATGGTCACTTGGAAAATAGTCCCGGTCGAGCGAGTGATGTCATGCTGCCTCGCTTTGAGATTGGAGATTCAAAAATGTCACCAGTTTACATGAGAGTCGCTTTTGGTCTCCCGCGGGTAGACACGGCTCTCTTTGAGAATGTCACTTCTGCCCCAGTATGGAGGTTCCCGAATACAACGGCATGTGGTAGGACAGTCCCGAAATAGAACTCTTTAACCATGAAAGGCGACAAATGGCGTCATCGCCCACGTGACGTCAGACCAAGGTTAGGCACCGGACAATGCTTTATCATCGGCTATACCACAAAAATCGGTAAATCAATATCATAGTGGCTTACAACATACTGAAAATCCAAATTTCTCTGAAGATATTGTCTCAGAGTTATACAGACATTTGCAATCAGAAGGCATCGCCTGTAAATGTCCGGGAATAAAATGATACAGCATTGCCAGTGTAAAGAAAATGTTCGTTGCCTAACCTCAGCGTAACGTCACATGGGCATTGGCGTCATTTCGCGACTTTTGCGTTTATATTGAGTTCCATCTTCGGACTGTACTTTTAGATTTTACCTCTCAAAGAAGTAATAACTTACATATCTTTCCATTAACGTCCTGAAGAACATTATTCTCGTGTCTGTATAAATTCCTTTATCTGCTATGAAATATATCATCTTTCTTTCTTAAAAATCATTTTCTTGATCCTTTTTCTTTGTCTGGCTTATTTTTTATTTTTTGCAAGTTAATATATTACCACCTCATTTCGTTAATGACTTCATTGTATAGCCTTTCTTTGTTTGATTGCCTCACAGCACGTCTGTACTGTGAGACTGACTCATTTCCCTGGGCCCGGTGGCGTGTTTCTAGCATTCGCTATTTTGTTGCCATCATGGCATTTCCTTTGTCTAGCAAGCAGGACATACAGCACATACTTAACTGCATGGACCCTATGTACAAATCCAATGGCTTTATGCATGTTTGATTCCCCGAATGCCATTTGCTTTTCCGATTTTTATAAATGTTTGAAAATTGAGTATTTCTTGTCTGCTATTGCTGTAACTGTTATCAGAAGATCGTATACCTCATCATGTCCAAAAAGGAAAATAAGCGGGTGGAAAACAGCCCGGGAGGGGAATAATCCGGAGTGTATAGTCCGAGAGGGGAAATGTCCGCATCCCCCTTACCACACCTCCCCTCAGAGAGGCCGCTGACCAGGAAAGTCAAATAAAGATGAATATCTGTTATTTAACTAGAGTATTATAGCGCAAATCGTCAGTACAGGAAGAAGACGTAGTCGTGAGTACATCGGTTTTGTTGTTCCGCTAAGGAGGGAAATGATGGTGGCCCCTAATGGTCATAATTTGCGAACATTTGCTTTTGAAAGAATATTATTGAGCTATTACTTGTCTGAAGCAACGTGTAGATTATATATATAGGCATAAAGAATGCACCTTTGAGTCAGTAAAAGCGAGGCATCATTCAAGTAATCCAGCGAGGCATTATTTGCTTGAGTAGTATAGCCTGGCTTGATATCTATACATATATTTTAGTCAAGAACAAAGTGACAAAGAAAAAATCACATCATCTTCTCGCATGCGCAATCAGTGTCCACGTGATGTATTGGATTATATACTCACAGTTTTCAAACGCAGGTGTGGTAAATCCAGGTTTAGTAGGTGGCGCTGATGTCGTACCGGTGAATGCAGGTTCTGACGTTGCTACTGACCTGGTACCAGTAAATCCCGGATCCGAAGTTGCGACTGACCTGGTACCAGTAAATCCCGGTTCAGACGTTGCGACTGACCTGGTACCAGCAAATCCCGGTTCAGACGTTGCTACTGACCTGGTACCAGTAAATCCTGGTTCAGAAGTTGCTATGGATGGCATGTAGATGTTTTAGTACACATGAATACTTTCTCAAACAATTATATCGATTAATAGGAATTAGTAATAATTAATAACGTCTACTTCAATTTGGAAGTCCTGAAAAATGAAACAAAATTAAATACTTTTATTTTCTCGGCAACCCGTTGCGATGATCTTGTTCGTCATACTATTGTCGTTATTTGAAGACTTGCTGCACGCAACCGATGCCAAGATGGACGGTAGAAAGTTGAATCTGGGCTTATTCGAATGTGTCGATATATTATCCGACAAGATTCTACTCACAGAGGATCGGCGTGTCACTTGCTTTTCACCTGCAGGCGTTTGAGTCAGCAGAGTATAGGTAATCAGCACCTTGAATTTTGATCCTGGTTGAATTTGTTGAATGTTGCACGGTGACCGGTTAAATTTGGTGTCATGTATCTTGCAACTATTTTCACCAACGATTCCGTCAGTATTGCCCAGAGTGGGTACACTATGTTTGTACAGATATACCTCATATTGGCAAAATCAGTTGGTAATTTGCATGACTTAGCCATCCCTGATGTTCATATCGCAAAATCCCGTAAGATGTAATAGTGGTATTATCCACATGAGATATGCAAGCCATTGAAAGTAACCGAAATGAAAATTTCCCATGACTCCTTCTGCAAAATGGCTGCTGCTCTACTTTCTACATGCTTAGGGAAACTTTAGACAGCATTTACGAGTTATTTAAAGTGATCGTAAACCCTCAAGTAAAGTTTCCATCAAATGAAAGACCATTGCACACAGTGTCGGAAAATATTTATTGTAATTTTTTCACGATTTTATTACACAGATTAAACTGCAAATAAAGCAGGGTATTCTATGATGGTCTGTTGAAATCATATTTAGTTCCAGTGACTCTGCCTTAATACATATATTTCAAACTGTGTATGCACTTTCCAATGCTTGATTCAAGCTTAAGGTGTGTATACTTTGAGTTTCAACACAGACTCACTGTTCCAATGGGCAAGTTTCCCCAAAATCGGGAAAATTAAATGCAAGATTCAAATTGACTTGACACTTATGGGTTACCATCTCCCAGATTTTGGTGAAACTTGCACATTGGAACAGTGAGTCTGTGTTGAAACTCAAAGTATACACACCTTAAGCTTGAATCAAGCATTGGAAAGTGCATACACAGTTTGAAATATGTGTATTAAGGCAGTGTGACGTCACTGGACCTAAATGTGATTGCAACAGACCACCATAGAATACCATGGTTTATTTGCAGTTTACTCTGTGTAATACAATCGTCAAAAATTACAAAAAATATTTTCCGACACTGTTTGCAATGGTCTTTCATTTGATGGAAACTTTACTTGTGGGTTTACGATCACTTTAACAGTTATCAGTAAACATGAGTGGTGAAATGTTGAATGATTCACTATAGTGGAGAAATTTTTCTTTTCTCCATCAATAATGGAGCATATAGGATTGGTGAGAATAAATCGTGCCTATATTCACATCGATGACTGTGTAAAACTTTTCACTCGCGCATTGTGTACATAGAAATCAAATATCTCATTCTATCAAGTTACATTTTCTAATCTATCTAAACGTTGAATCGGCTTGAACTAGTCCGCCGCCAGTTTTTCACAGCCCGGATGTGACTGATATAGGACTATGATATAGTTTGTAAATTAGCATTTAACATGCACTGGCATTAATTGCGAATATAAGTGTGTGGATGAAAACATTTTATTTGAAGTATTAGGCTCTCTAGCTCCGTCACCAATTCTATTCATTCAGGCAAGAAAGGTGAATTTGATATTAAGCTGGTAAATGTGAAAAAAAGGAATTAATTTCTCTGGATGCAGTTATATAAATCAACCAGCAGATGTTAATAAATATCGCTATATAGCTTAATTATTGGTGAACGCGACGTTAAACCTTAATCCTGTTAATGAATATGACAATGCTTCGTAGCAAGTAAAGCTTTTACTAAATTCATGCACATGCACCAAAGTGTCAAATACAAGCGTCTAGTCCGTCATTCATTATTCCGCCGTCGCCTATTAAATAATTTCCGCGTCCATAATTCAGACCTAATTCATATAACAGCATTAGCACAAAATGAAATAAAAAAAAAATATAATATAATAAACATAGGCTATTTCCATGCAGGAGAGAAGCTTCCAACAGTTTTCGATGATGTCAGCAATACATGCATGATGTTCCAAAATTATCAAGTTCGTATCGCTGATCAGTATTCTTAATCCATATGATTTTCCATATAATGTCGTTTTCTAGAGAAAAATGCATCTCAGTCACGTTCTGATTGTGCCTGTTCATATGAACACCATGGGGATCTTGAAGTACATGGGTTCTTGAATAGCTTGAAGTACTTGCAAGCATCATGTCCGACACTGAATACCCATCCGTCGTACATTAAGATTTTTCGTGTCCTTACTCAAAATACATTATTCATAAGCAACCATTAGCACCAAGACCAGTAGGCACAGACTATAATATATATGAACGCAGGCTCTAGAAAACAACTTGAAAATTTATTTGAAGAAACACTAATGGTCAGTTATTAAGATTTTATGTAAGGAACATCATGTATTGCTGGCATCTTTGAGAACTGTTGATCGCTTCTCTCTTGTAGGAAACTTCTTGTGTCATTATTATTTTTACTTTATACAGATTTAGAAATTGTGCTAATTGTAATTAGGTCTTTCGATTATTGACGCGGAATTTTTTTTATGGACGATGGCTGAATAGTTAATGTCGAATCTCATGTTTAATATTTGCAAGAGAGAAGCGGTCAACAGTTTTCAAGGATGTCGGCAACCTATCATGTTGTCCTTATCGTCAAATATGTACCTCCGATCAACATTTTCGTATTCAAATGAATTTCCAAGTCATACTGTTGATTATATTGTATCTCAGTCAAGCTTTGATTATGACCCTTCATGTAGACACCATGAAGACTTTGTATGACACGATGTTCATACGACCCCAAGCCTCGGGTTAGGCAGAATTAGATAAGAGTAAATGTAAACGCTGGCCGGGCGCGATATTTATTTCGAAATTTGAGAAACCTTGACTGACTCAAGCGCTTTGTGATATAGCTTTGTCGAACACGGACGAAAGATTTCTGATATTATATATTGAACACTGAAGGCGATAATGGATTGTTAGCGGCCATCCAAAAAAATTTAAGACTATATTATGCGATAACATTTCATTATAACGTTTCCGATCGTAAGAGCTATATGAATGGTAGCAGGTGTCAGGTCCGACTTTCACTCATCCTCGCGAGCCAGTGTATCGATCGATCTGTTAGTCTGTTAGGATCGATACACTGGCTTGGTTAGTTACCCATACGAGTTCTGGATATAAATAGATCAAGCGGTTTCCTCTAAATCAACCCAATCAGTGAACGTGCTAAGCTAGTTGATTAGGCCAATCCGCTGCGGGGTATGAGATGTGACAGGTTTCAATTCAAACGCGGGCCAAACTGCTTTGATGTCAAGCTGAAATCGACATCGGAAGTCACAGCTAAAACCACAGGCTTGAGATATCGACATGCTGATTCAAAAGCGCGGGCGGTGAAATGTACGAGATGGTATACTAGAGGTTTCGACTCAAGAACTCATTCGAATCACCAAAAATGTCCAGGTAAACCCTCTGCAAGGATTTAGGATTTACCTGAACTTGGGTAGATGATTTCACTACTCAACCACCGTTACTTACAGGTTTGATCTTCCGTTGTGCTCCTCGATGGTACTGATGTTGTTGCGACAGGAGATGTTGCCGATGGTGTTGTGACTCTGAAAGTTGATGGTTGCGTAGCAGTTGATGATTGTGTGGATGCGGTTGTTGCAGGCGGAGAGGCGCACGAATCGATCCCTAACACATTTTTAACAGAATTGATAAGGGGATATTTTCCTTCACCGCATTCATCATTAAAATCGTCGAAATCATATGACCACATCATAGCGCCCCCAAGTTCGTTGTCGATGATGAACCTCGTCTGAAAATGACAAAAAAATGATATATTGTTATCATCCCCATAATGTAAACAACTATAAAATGTACAGTAGATATAGCGATATCTACTATTTATTGTATTTCGTACAGTAGCCTACTAATATTTACTGTACATACCACAGTATATTACTGGCTACTTTCCTGCTCTATACTATATACTGAACACTTTGAAGCCAAAGTTTGCAGGGACTTGAAACACGCATGCGTTGACAAAATACCATCGCAAATGTCACGAGAGGGAGGTATACACCATCAACGCACCTTACTGTGAAATCACACAGAATAAAATCAGCAATTTGAGCGTTCATGATATAAAACGTCTGGTTTAATCTATCATGATTATCTGACCTTTTATGACCCATAAATGATAAGCTGGAAACATGCTGTAGTATCAAGTGAAGAGTGTAAGGATGTAAGTTAAGGCAGTGTAGCGCTTTCGATCCTGTGTGGGGTTTATCAAGAACTACGTGGACACATTTTCGCATTCTACCTCCTAAAAACATTTTCTCACATCTGGCCGTCGTTCGCCTGATCAACTATGCTCGGACTAAACTATCAATACGGAGCTTGTATAGCAGTCATCAATTCCATCCAATCAGGCTTTATTCCTTGAAAATCCGCCAATCGAACTGACTGAAAATGTTAATCGGTGAGCGAGAAATAATCATCTAGCTCACTGGAGAGAAACACCCTTTAATCTTGGTGTTCACATCCTAAGCGTCAGTTCCGACATTCAATATCCGAAGTCATCGGTAACGTCCGCTGTCAAAACAATATAACAGGTCTCCTTGGATGTCGAAATCTGGATACGAAACAATTTCGGACAAAGGAAGTTACCGCCTACCGTACTCATATACACGAACAAACTTGTCCAGCCAAATTTCTTTCCAGAATTGATTTGAATGGGTGCGCGCATGTGCTTAGAGGCATCATGTTGTCTTGCCAGCATCATAGACCGCTTCTCTTGTGTAAGAAATTAACTTATTTTTGTTACATGGCTGCTTGAATTCTAGGCTAAAAGTGTAGTACGAATAGGATTTCGAGTGAATGTTGGATCTGACGCGTGTATCATGATTTTCGTCCACACAGAAAGTTAAGGTTCCTGATCTCTAGACCTATTCATGTTATCTACTGTTAGCATCAAAATCCATTCTGGAATGAAAACCGACCATAGAGGTCCATGCCACCCGCTAGCAGCACCAGTTATGGTGGATTACATCCACCATAACTGGCGCTGCTGCTGCGGGGGCCATGGACCTCTATGGTCGATTTTTTTTGGTCGATGATATCTCATATCATTGATGAAGAGTATGATTTGAAAATGGAGATATCGCTGATGAGCTTAACATAATCTAATACAGCGGATGGCACCCATATTGGATAATGCACATCCATAAAACTCCCCAAGTTTGAAGTAGATTGGTTGAATCGTTCTAGAGTTATTGTCCAGACAAGATCCAAATGCTGAAAATCTAAGATGACTGATGGTGGCCATCTTGGATTACACAGGTAACTGAAAAGCAATGACAACTGTCCTCTCACCGATGTAAAGCCAAACTGCAAGTTTGAAGTCGATCAGTTGAATTATTCTAGAGTTGTTGTCCAGACAAGATGTAACTGCTTAAAATGCAAGATAATCCAATATCGCTGGTAGATGGCAGCCAAATTGGATTATGCTCGTTCATGAAACACAATCCTAACCGGGATCTCACCAAGGTCAAGGGACTCCCCAAGTTTGAAGTAGATCAGTTGAATCATACTCCAGCTGTTGTCCGGACAAACTGCTTAAAATCCAATGAAATCCAGTATGGCTGATGGTGGCCATATTGGATTAAGCACGTCCTTGAAAAACAATCCTAATCCTCTTCTCAGCAATGTCCAGGCACTCCCCAGGTATGAACTAGATCGGTTGAATCGTTCTCGAGTTATTGTCCAGACAAGATCAAACTGCTTAAAATCCAATGAAATCCAATATGGCTGATGGTGGCCATATTGGATTAAGCACGTCCTTGAAAAACAATCCCAATCCTCCTCTCAACAATGTCAAGTCACTCCTCACATATGAAGTAGATCGGTTGAATCATTCTCGAGTTATTGTCCGGACAAGATCCAACTGCTTATAATCCAATATGGCTGACGGCGGCCATATTAGATTACGCACATTGCTGAAAAACAATCCCAACAGTCCTCTCACCAATGTCAAGGCACTCCCCAAGTTTGAAGTAGATCAGTTGAATCGTACTCCAGTTATTGTCCGGACAAGATCAAACTGCTTAAAAACCAATGAAATCCAATATGGCTGATGGTGGCCATATTGGATTAAGCACGTCCTTGAAAAACAATCCTAATCCTTCTCTTAACAATGTCAAGGCACTCCCCACATATGAAGTAGATCGGTTGAATCATTCTCGAATTATTGTCCGGACAAGATCCAACCGCTTATAATCCAATATGGCTGACGGCGGCCATATTAGATTACGCACATTGCTGAAAAACAATCCCAACCGTCCTCTCACCAATGTCAAGGCACACCCCAAGTTTGAAGTTGATCGGTTAAATCGTTCACGAGTTATTGTCCGGACAAGAAAATCTAAGATCCAACTGCTTATAATCCAATATGGCTGACGGCGGCCATATTAGATGACGCACATTGCTGAAAAACAGTCCCAACCGTCCTCTCGCCAATGTCAAGGCACACTCCAAGTTTGAAGTTGATCGGTTAAATCGTTCACGAGTTATTGACCGGACAAGAAAATCTTACGGAATTACGGAACTACGGAATTACGGAATCACGGAATTACGGAATCACGGAATTACGGACACCGGTGTTTCTGCGTCCCACCCTACTAAGTAGCGGGGGACAATGGAGGCGAATTTTACCTTGTTTTCCAGGCTCCCGACATCATCATATGATACCCACAAAGATCCCCAGTATGCAAATGGCGACATATTTTGGTGATGTGCCCCTGTCCATTGGTACCCTGGACGTACTTCCGTAAGTCCTTCACAGATCTGCAAAAGTAATAATGGGCATACTAATGATAATATTAAGTTACTATACTAATACGGTAAATATTATCGTACTATAAGTTTAGCAACTGTCTCTTCCTTGTGATATTACTGGGGCCACTGGGAGTAAAAATAGAAGAGAACAAAATAAAGAAAGGGCGCCTCTATAGGTTCCTTGGGGGCCACAAATTTTCTTTTGGTCAGCATGCCGTGGAAACGTGTCAGGATATCTTCGAATTTTGGGAGAGTAATCTAAAAATTAAAAAGGATACTCAAAGCTAACAGGGGGCCAAAAAAATAAAATGTACATAGTGTAGTATGTGTGAGTCTATATGGCGTCTGTCCAAATGTGCGTAGGATTGTATTTGTGGCGGATGTCAGATAGAGAGTCCAGAAAAGAATAACGCCCACTTCGCCGGGGTAGAGAACTTGAAGTTTGTCTGACCATCAAGGCCGAAGTTTGGTCGAAAGGTCGTGAAAGTTGCTGTCATCAAACGCCCTTTGGGACCGGGAACTTTTTTTCAGGCGGAAATTTCACCTGGATGACTATGGGATCGGGGAGGCTCAGTTAAAACCGAGGAAAAATCAAGTCTGACATTTATCCCCTGAATAATTTCTTCTTCACTGCTGGAGATAATATTGATAGACGATGTGTCCTGATTAGAATGTACTAGCTAGCAGGTGGTCTATATGGGATCTCCAGATGTAGATCAAAATTATTAAACATATTTTATTTATTTCATGACTATTCCCAAAACGGTTATTGAGGTGTGACAGGACAAAACTTCACTTTCTACAAAGAGATTTGGTGATGTCGTTAGTAGAATTTAAAACGATTTTTTTTCGCAAGGTTTCAGACTACAATGAGATAGTACTTGATATTTGATAAGTGCGCATTAACGATTCTTGGGCATGTTACATATTGTGACAGTAGAAAATATTGGCTATGATCTGCAAATATATCTCTTTATAGTATCAACTACCCAGCTGACAACTTCACCATGTCTTTAAAAGTCTACATAGCATGCACTTCTATTGTATGGCATAACTGTATATTTTTGTACACTGACCCACAAAGGCACAGATAATTATTTTTTTTAATTGAATTGAATTATTCGACTGAAAATGAATATTAAATATAGACTTCGTCTTTAATCTCAGGAATGATTAAAGTACCTCCTCCTGAAAACGTAGGATGATGCAAATAATACCATCTAGTTGCCATGGTAAACATTTTGGCGTAATAGTCCCCGAAACATTACATTGAACTTTGCATTTACGGGGTAAGACGAATAAAATGACACCCATGAAGATGTTCAAAGACGAACAAATGGCATTCAAAGACAAAGCGATGGCCTTGAAGGTTTTCAAAGACAGATATATGACATCTCTGAAGGTGTTCAACGACGAAAAATGACATTTCCGGTGGTGTTCAAAGACGAAGAGATAGCATCTTTTAAGGTTTCCAAAGACGAAGAATTGACATAACTGAAGGTGTTAAAAGACAAAGAAAATGGCATCACTTAAGCTAATCGAAGCGGAAGAGATAGCATCCCTAAAAATTTTCAAAGACAACCAAATGGAATCTCTGAAGGTGTAAATGCTATCTGTTTTAGAGCAATGAAATCGTTGAATAGATAATATACTGACAACGTCGATCCTTATATGGGTTAGTAACATGTGCGGACCTTCAGTAATTATCATGTTTAGCTTCTGTCATCAGGTCTTCTCTTTTAGAAATATTTCTCACGCTAAGATAGAAAAGTCTAGAGGGAAAGATTCAAGCGTAAATTCTCACCAACGTCATGACTAGTTACATCGTTGAACAGGCGTTAACATTTAAAACGAAGTAGATAAAGCGATCATTCACATTTTGTTGTCTTTACCGGTGAATTTTGCTATTTTCATACTGAAGTGGGCCTATATCATGCCCACATGACACACAAACAAAAATCGAAACAAATGGCAAAGTTATCGATAAGTAATCACAGAAGTGACTAACATTACCCTGAAATATGTAACCTGGCCAGTGTCCTTGGAGCAATCACCAGAGTCTCTTCCCACAATAGCAGGTGATCCCACACCGTTATTAGCGGGATGGTCCAAGGTAAATTGTCTGCCGTACGTAGGTAAGCCCATAATAATTTTATCTCGTGGAAGGCCAAGTCCAATGTAGTAATTGATTGTCCAGTTCTGAAAATGCGAATAAACAAGCCTTTAAATAAAAGATACAATTAAAAAAAAAAAAAAAAAAAAAAATGAAAAATGACAAATGAGTGCACAAATATTGATACTTCTGAAAACAATTTTATTTCTCTTGCTTTTCAGTCATCGTTACCTTCTTTCATCCAGCTTTAACATCTACGGAATCATTTGCGCCATTAAGCGCTTAAGAGAACTTCTTTTGAGAAATACGAGCTCTACTTATACCGTTGCCATTATTTATCTTTCGCACAGTTGTTAAAAGGAACCCGTTCAAATATAATACTCGATCTAATTCATTTGGATAAAGAAAAATGTTCACTGACTAGGATTTTATGTCAAAGAAAGTAAATCGTGTCTTGCTGAAATCATTGAAAACTGTTGACTCTCTTGTAAGAAACCCTCTTGTATTTTTATTATTTTTATTTTATACATATCTGAAATTTCGATTATTGAGGCGGAAATTCTTTTATGGACGACTGCTGAATATTGAATGTCGGGTCTGACGCCTACTATAATCACCCCACCCCCTTCATCCATGTGAGGGGAAATAATGTCTTGTACTGATATCATAGAAACTTACGCGCGGTCCGAATGATTCATAAATATGACAGTATATTTCAATGGAATTATATGTATGGTGATCTACTGATCATTCCCACGTGCGCAAAGTCCGAAAGGTATCATGGCTTTATGGACTTGTTAATATGGCTGATAATGAATCACGGACGTAACCCTCTCCACTATCGACAAGAAGAGCAAATAAAACGATGCCCCTGATTAGATGATTTGCCCAGTATGCGGAACACGCCCTGTGCGTCAGGGAGTTTAATTTTCGCAAGACACGTGCACTGGGCCCGTGAGCAAGTGAAGGAAGGAGCACTTACTTGATTACGGGTTGTCTCGTTCACCTCCTGCATATTACGGTAAAGCGGGGCATTCAGTCCTGTTTTCTCCTCGCACTGGTCGTGATAATCGTAGGTCATTATATTAGCGTAATCTATATAACTGTTATTGGAAAGAGGAAAAATGACATTATATAAATGTAGATGCCAGTTCCATTGACCCCTCCCCCCCCTTCCACACACACACACACCAACTCGTAACTTCAGATTACTAAATTCTGTGTATTGTCTGTGTTGATTGGTACGATTGGACCACTAAGGTCACCCGTTTTTACGCTAGTGTCGTATGTAACATTTTGATAGCTCAAACTGTTGTAAGTTCCGCCAAGTTCTATCCAATTCTACTGATCTAGTATGTCCTCTGTGTAGGCTACCTCTCCTCTTAGCCTATAGTATTGGACCCTTCTACGAAGGGCCAATGGTAGGGTGATGCAGCAACAACAACATTTCCCCAGTTAGACGCCAGATTTTGAAATCGAAAACGAGGCCGCGCTATGTCATCGGTCAACTCAAACTCCGTACAGCGCATGTCAGCTGAACGACTACCGTCTGGCTACAAGCACTGCCCGCAATTGAAAATATCGTTAACACGCTCTCAGCGTTGAGATTACTCACATCATCCGAACGCATGGCACGATCATACGTAGAAACTTCTGCTCGTAGCCATGCGGTAACGGGTGCTATCTGCGTGTAATAGGGCGTTTCCCAAATGGTCACATCCGACTGGTCCCGTTACATCCGACATCGGTGCAATCACATTCATACAACGAAGACACACCTCCAGAAAGCGATCGATTGAAACGATCCCATGGTGGGCCTCGAAGTGCCCCATCACAAAATAAAAAAGCATATCATTTTCCTGTGGTCTGTCGTCGATTTTATTTTGTTTTCAAATATGTTAGGCCGTTTGTAATATGATTTAACAAAGAAGCATGCTCCACTAGAGTCAGAAATAAAATAGCTAATTCGCACAACTTCGTTTTGGTCTCGCGTAGACTCCCCCAGTCTTGCGCCTCGTGAAACTGACATCTCTGCACGTCTGAGAAATATTTGAATACAGATAATTTCATTGGCTCGTTTAAATGGGGCCGACATTTGACCTCATGCTTTGGGAACAACTTTCGAACTCGATTATCTCCCTCTAGATAGATGACGCCGTGTGAAATACATGCCGAATCACAGCGGGAATCTAAGGGTAGTGTTAAGTGAAACGTGAAATGCCCTTAGCAAGCTAAGATGGATTACTCAGCAATATATACCTTCCTTCTTTCCGCTAAAAGCCTTTGTTTCATCAACCAAATAAATCACCAAATATTTAATAAGTAGCTTATACCGAAAAAGAAGTTAGATCTCGCCGTTCTCAACGAATCTGTTTGCGTAGGGAGCTGCATATGTTCGTGATTAGTTCCATCGTAACAAACCCACGCTGTCGCCTGGTCTTCGGATCTATGCTAGAGCATTCGACTTTGGGCAGTGCTTGTAGCCAGACGATAGTCGTTCAGCTGACATGCGCTGTTCGGAGTTTGCGGTCAACTGAGACAGTCACGTGGTTGTGTATGAAGATTGGGGTGGCTCCTATAAATAGTGATCCAATGAGAATGCTCGTCTTAGTTTAAATGACGGGGTCGAATGACCAATCACTGAAGGGAAGACGGCTAGAACAGTACACTATCACTGTCTGTTAATATCTTGATTTAACAGAGAGTACTACAGTCTACATCTCTCCTCTAAATAATCACGACAAAGTCACGTGATGGTGATATGAATTATCCGATGGCGCCGAGACTGAATCAAATTCCACCATAACAGGATCACGTGCACACGGTACACATAAGCGTATTTCAGATAATTTAACCAATTTCCAGAAGAGGACAGTGTGTGTGCAGATTGCGAATTTCTAATATGAAAGAATCTAGTAGATGGCGCTGCAAAACAATGCGACTTCTTGACTGTCTCAATTAATAGCCAGTGACTATACCCATTCCATAAACTTACCCTCTTATGGCGGGTATATCATAAGCCTCGTCTATGTACTCTTTATCTCCTCTAAGTGTCACAGACAGTATCAGTCTTTCTCGTCCCGTATCGCTGGCTTCTTTGTCAATGGCTTCTCTCAATTGCTGAAAATAAATGAATTATTCGACATCCATGGATTATTCATATATTACGACCAATCCTTCGTAAGCTGATTTAATTCACCGATACCGTCGACAAATTTCAAATATCCGTATGAAATATTTTAGAAGTTAAAAGCATGGCTTGAAATCAAAAGCTTTCCTTACCGTGAAAATTATAGATAAATTAAACAAAAAACTTTCACACCGAGGAAAGCCTGGCTAGAAAAGAGCCACAAACATAATGTGTTCGTCAGTGTAGAACTGAGTACAGCGCAAACTTCCAGAATATACCGCAACCACTTCCGAACATACTACTGACCTCGTTAAAAACTGCACCAGAGTAACTTTTGCTTGTATGAGATTCTATTAGTGTTCTTATTTTCGAAACCCTATATTATACTTTTTGGGTATCTAACTGTGGTTTTCCGATGGAAACCTTCTTGCTCAAAATTCAAAAGATGAGTTGAATTCTCTCTTCAAGAACTTTGGTTTTAGAACCCAGCGTTGGTACGCATGGTTTCCAAAATCATTTTAGGGCGTCTTTATAGCTGCAGTTCAGAATATTTTCTCCTGACCGCGCTGTCGGTTAGATCTTAAAACTGGTGTTTTTCTTTCAGAACCGATTTCAAGAGATTTCAGATTTATGGCATACCCTTACAGTCTAAGTGCAAGGTTTAGGGTTAGGGTTTCCAGCACCGAAAAGAGTCCTATTATCTTTCTAGAACAGTCAAGTGGTGTTTCTGATCCAGCCCATAGCGTATTGCGTCCGCTCCAGAAGCAAGTTTTGCGATGTCGTTTCAGAAAATGTTCGAAGCGCTCTCGTTGCTCAGAACATATCAGTTTGAGAACCACCAACATATATATGGCCATTCGTCTTTCGCTTTGAGAACTTATTAGCTATTGTTTTACTGTCACTGACTGTCAGAGGCCATCATGCATTGATGGAGGAACCGCAATTCAGAAATTACAGTTTAGCAGACTTTTGGTTTCAGAGTATACCACTAATTCTCTCGGGTTCGGAAAATACACACACTGTTGTGCTCTACTGGTGCCAGTATGACTGATGCCAGCTCTCCATTATCCTATTAGATTTTGTTCCTTCACGCGACAGTATGCACCACTGTCCATGCATATGTGTCCAGTACAGGTGTTCACCGGGAGAGATTCCATTTCAACGTGGGGATAACTATCATCTGCTTTTGAACATAAAAATAAATAAACAGCGTTTTACCATCAATTATTCATCACCAACCTCTACTAGATCGTGTTTGTATCTCCTGAAATATAATTTAATAAGTTTCGTATTTTTGGGGTATATCCTTCAGATCTCCCCTGCTTGGGTCATTCCTATACACTTGCGCAAAAGTTAAGCATCACCCTGTTTTATCAACAGTTATATTCCGTAAGCATGTACAGTTGCGAAAAGCGCGATTAGACAGCGAGTAGCTGCATGGACATCTACTAAACCAACATACGCTGCTACTCTTTTGAAAGACAAAATTTCATTAATCAGAACTTTATAAGCATGAAAAGACAATGGCTGAACATGGGGTAATTCATGGATGAAGTAAGTATGTCAGTTCCAGGTAATCCAGCGTGGGAAAATGATGTATGTGATCACAAAGTAACAATCGTCCTGTGCATTCCCATGCTACAGTACCCAGTTAGTATCTGGTGTACCCTCCTCTTACGCAGACGAAGTTCTCCTCATACTGGTAATCAACCGTCTGATCTCTATCATTTGAATACGGTACCATTACAAGCGTCTAGTCCGTCATTCATAATTCAGCCGTCGTCCATTAAAGAATATCCGCGTCCATAATCCAAAGACCTATTCTATATTTCATATAACAGAATTAGTACCAAATTCAAAAAGACAATCGTAGTGTACATAAACATAGGCTAGTTTCCCGCAAGAGAGAAGCGGTCAACAATTTTCAATGATGCCGGCAAGACATCATGATGTTCCAAAAATATCAAATCCGTATCGCTGATCAGTATTCTTAATCCATATGATTTTCGATGTAAAGTCGTCATCTAGAGAATGATGTATCTCAGTCACGCTTTGATTGTGACTGTTCAAATGAGCACCATGAGAATCTTGAAGTACATGGGTTCATACAGCCCCTAGCCCCGGGTTAAACGGAATTAGACACAAGTTACGAAACGTAACGCCATAGATCTTGCACGCTACGCTCGTATTTTGCTATCAGCATGCGATATGTATCGCCAAGTTTGAGAAACTTTGAGTGGAGGCGCTTGGTGGAATAGCCCTGTTTTATAAGTTTCTGCAACAATGTTTTGTGACGTTGATTAAAACCGTCACATTTAACACAGGATCTAGCAAATGCTTCTAGGCGGGATATGTATACGCCATATGCAGGTCCCACTGGAATATTACTGTCCAGAAAGGGATAGTTTACGATGTCGAAACCATTGCTCATGTAGTGTTTGGGTCAATTCTTGTCTTGTCAGTATTGATAGGTTCCCAGCTACCACGCTAAGATCCAATATGTCCCACAAATGCACAAGGGGATTCAGATCAGGGCTTTGCGATAGTCACGGCAAAATAAGGTGGTGCTTAACTTTTTCGCAGGTGTATATTTAGCCAACATAGTGTAGAGTCGGCCACCTTCGAGATGATTTTTTTGGCACTTTGTTAACTGGTTCTGTAGCATTTCTGACTAGCTAACAGTTGAAAAGTGCGTTTAGACAGTGTGTAAGAACAGAAATAATATTCGCGTGGGTGTCCGTGAATCAGTTTTGCATGGATTGGGTTTAAATTTTGAACTTTCCCACATAGACAATCGATATAATACTGATTTGCGGGCACCACAGGAACATTATATTTCAAATAATATCCATGATTCTCTCGTTCACGTAACGTACCTGCAGCATATCGGTGTATCGCAGTTTGTCATTGTTCGTCGGACGTTGATCAGGGAAGCGGAATTCCCAGGCGATGTCAATCCCATCAAACCGTTCTCTTCTCGCAAATGTGATTGCCGAGTTAACAAAGGTAGTTAGACCCGCATCAGTCAGTAACATCAGAATGAAGGGATCAGCGCCTTGGTTCCATCCACCAATTGATAAAACGACTTTAAGATTAGGATTTGTTGTGTTTTTCAATTCTGTGATTCTTTGGTAGCTACCTGAAACAAATAAAATGGACGGCAATTATCATAGCTGTGCACAGCCTCAAATTTAATCGAGGATTGCAGATTCACTTAGCCTAATATCAGAGAAGTATACCTACGCGTGTCGGGTCTCCGTGGCAGCTGAAAATGCTCTTGCTTCCAAAAGCATTAGTAGGCAAAAACGAGAATATGGGACCACTGTCTCCTGCGTATGTTGATCAAGTGGGGATGTGGGGATCCCGATTTAAAGAGACAAGCCCGAAGTAGGAGCCTCTGGCGCAGTCTTTTCCATTGTGCATTATTATAGAATGAAATCGATTTTGGCCTTCTCGGCCGGATAGTTAGAATCATTCGTGTATTCATATTTAATTCGTAGTTCGTATATTGCCTTCTTTTGCCACACAGCCACAACTGTAAAAATTATAAATAGGTGAACGAGAAGGGTCTAGTTTAATAACAAGATCGTGGAGGGTTCATTCTATATAAATATATAGAGACCTCCTCTCTATTCTTCACTCGCCCACAAGAACCGGAATAAATCATAGGAGAGTTAACGTGAAACACTCAGCAATGAACAACAGCGAAATGGGCTTTAAATTAGTTCGTTGATACTTATTTCAGAATATGGGAGAATTCTCTCACACTGCGAGGGGTTATTGGTTATAGATAAACAAAGCACACGGTGTGGTCAGAGAAACCAGAACTAATTCTGGCAGTGATCACCTTGTCATTCTGTAGAGTAAGACACTGGTGACTGACATAAAATACTGTATAGCCACAACTGTTCCTATCAATAATACCTTCGGATGATAGTCACACATGGCGTTCATTGATCTCCGTGTGCTATAACCCGTACCGTATAAAAGTTTATTTTGATGCTCCTTACCTGTTATTTCCTGTAAGCTAATTCCTTCTTTTCCACGCTTGTCGCTTTTATTAACGTTTCCGGCGCTGGTTATCAGCTGTCCAAGAGCTGTTTTCACATCGACCCTGACTTTCCCCATGTTACGGTAGACGCCATATTGCGTGTATTTAGGCCACTACGCATGCGCGGTTACACAATATGGTGTCTACCGTAACATGGGGAAAGCCAGGGTCGACGTGAAAACGGCTCTTGTACAGCTGATCACCAGCGCCGGAAACTTTAATAAGGCGACAAGCGTGGAAAAGAAGGAATTAGCTTCCCGAAAATAACAGGTAAGGAGCATCAAAATGAACTTTTATACGGTACGGGTTATATATACCGGAGCACACGGAGATCAATGAACGCCATGTGTGACTATCATTCGAAGGTATTATTGATAGGAACAGTTGTGGCTAAAAATACTGGTGCCTCTATGCGCATGTGTAATGTTTGGGACGAGTAGAATGTGTGATGTGTGTGGCGAGTAGAAATTGACGATTTGGCTGCGGAGTTTCGGTACCCATGAAGCAAACAAATGGTCAGTCAATCATAGGAGGAGAGATGCATGGTTTTAAAGTCACACTCGAGAATATTTCACTTCTATGGCGACAGCCAGTTTTAGTGGTGGAGGAAGCTGGAGTATCCGGAGAGAACCATCGCCCGTCGGCAAGTAACTGGCAAACTTGTACTTTCTTTCCAGTCAGGAAAGGTAATTGATATGGAATAGAATTATTTTATTGTTTGTGGAAAACTGCCCCCACAAAATAGAAAGCGCCGGGTATTTTCTCAACAACTTTAGAGAGAACGGTCCCACCGGAGCTACATGTATCTCAGAACGTTATCTGTATTTTTCAACCCACCTTTGATATCACCCAGTTGAGGTAAGTCGTTGAACTCTGATGGCACTACTTCGGAAGATCCCGAAATCGTTGCGAAAGCGAAATTTATATGCGTACAAATACACCCATCGACATAATCCGGGAAGAACTTTGAGGGTCTCTGTCTATACTGACTCCAGTTTGTGAAAATACAAACTAGTTTGTACTCCTGACTTAGACCTGTAAAAACAAAGAAGTTCAATTATTTGCAGTATTACATGAATATATCAAAGGAACTATCCAGCAAAGCTGTGTACCTGTATCGGTATATTGTTTACAATAGTTCAGATGAAATCACTGATTGAATATTCGAAATTATCGGTTATATAAATAGTATTTATATAAGGGTGACGTAAGAAATGGAGTGGAGTATCCGATAAAATTTGTTCTCCGTATAACCTCTCTTTCATTATTTACTATGCAGGAGAGGGCACGGAGTACTGGTCAACCGATATATAGTATATATAGCATTGGAACTAAGTATTCAATCATTGAATATAATTATTCATTGATTGAATACTTATATTCAATGATTGAATATAATTATTCAGTCATTGGATATAATTGAATACAGGGTGGTATTGAAAAGCTTTTTTCCCTGCTTTTTCATGAATATATACATACTCGGCAAGGCAATAGTAAGAAAGGCATAATCAAGGTTGGATAACATTCCCAGGTATTGTCTGTCAGTGTTACACAAGAACCCTTCAATCCATATGCCAACTGGTCAGTGTGACTTCGGAACAGCCTTATACATTAGTCAAGTCAGGGTAATTAATCAATCAAAACAATACAATTCCCACTGATATATGATAATTACACTTAGAATAAGGGAGGACTGACATACCGGTACTTTCAGTTGCAGCAGTACAAGAGGGCTGTAGGATACTTTCACTTGCATTCATAGCACAGGAATAAGCAGGATAATTGCAAGGACAAGAGAGGACTGGAGGATATAGTTTCACTTATACTTTTAAGAGAGCTTGATGGATTGTTGCATGAACGTTAATTATCATAATTTGGCTGACGGAAGCTAGCCGCCTGATTGGCTAACAAATGTAGTGACAAATTCGCACTGGATTTATATAGGGCTGAATTCAGATACAATATTCCATGATATATCTGAGTTTACTGAGATTGTACCAAATATATGCTGTAAAAAAAGCTGACTGTTGTTTCGTTGATATAATTTGTTTCATATACTACTAAATTTAGGTCAGTGGTCCTGGATTACATCATCTTGATGACTTTCCATGCTGAGATCTATTCCATGACTTGCATAAGATTCAAGTCAATCCTTTAACAATGAGCTGTACCGATAGTGCCCACAGGTGCTTTCACATAGTGGTTCATTCATTGACACTCTTCTCTGTCTCTGTAACATGGGGCAGGGGTTTAACTATTGATCTGTCTGTACATATAGTCGGATGAAAAATATTTTTTTTAATTTGGTGGATGATGGAAATAACAAAATAGTCACTGTGTGAAATATCGCGTCAACATGAACCCCACATCGAGAGCCTCAGCTCGACCGCTCTAGGCTAAAAACATGAAAGGAACAGCGTGATTTCCCCCAGAAAGTTTGAGCAAAATAGTTCTAAAAGTTTAAGCTCAACTGGGCTGAAGATGTGATTACGAGAAAGTCTGAAGTATATGACACACGAAACGACCAAAGTAATATGAAATACCGATACAAAGAAATATCTTTGTTCTTGGGATCACCCCAGAGGAAATCTCCGCTGTGTTGCAAGTCGCACATGTCATGTTGTTGTTGTTGCAAATGTTTGCGTGTAACGTCTGCTCGATTGCACGGGAAGACCAAGCGTTTCGTTGGAGCAAAGAATACGTTTTTGCTATTGAAAACTTTCAAAGACAAACTACCGGGGAGAGTAAATTGTAGAATTTACAGTTTTATATTTGTCGGGAATAGCCGAGGTGTGCCAAAATCCTCCATGGGAACAATGGCGGCTTCCAGACCTTAGCAACTCCTGAACGACAAGCTCCGCCCCCAAATGAAAAAGTGATGCGAACGGTATGGTTGCCTTGTTGTTGTTGTTGTTGTTGTTTTCACCAATATAGGCCAAACTACTGGGCCCTGCGGGGCCAGTTTGTTCGGCCTTATTATGCAGTAATGGAAATATTCCGCAAACATCTATTTTGCTAATATGAAATAAATAAAATTTAAAGTAGGCCGACCATCGAATTACCAAAGCAATGCAGGCCTACTTTAAATTATATTTATTACATATTACAGGTGATGCTATATTTATTTTATATTTTAAGCTGAAACAAATCAGACTGATTGGTAAAATATACGGTTTTAGGTAACACCTATACAGAGTCAGACTTACAAATGTAGCCTATATGACACTGAACATGACTCTGCAAACAGCTACCTCTCGGCTGTCATCATATACCATAAGATTTTACCTGTATTATTTGGGACCCTGGGCAGACTATATAACAAGTGGTCCAGCTAGCATTGCACTGATTGGTTAAATTCGAGCCTCCATGAAATGCGCTGGGATTGGTTTCTCTATGTTCTCCTTATGTCAGAATTTGTTCTAAAGCCGTCAGTGCACTTTGACCTTAGGAGGCATGCAATCTGATGTACGAGAATGAAGCGAGGATAGCCCGGTGATATCATATTGTACATGTTGGTGCTGATATAGTCAGGCTGTTGTCCACACACACTTTTATGGAGAGAAACCACACCTGTTGAAAAGAACCTGGTACACAGGCCCAGTAAGGGTTAGACGAAGAGGTTATCACAACTGGCACTATTCTATATGTCTTGCAATGTTCCTGCACATTGTCCTTTGGATGTCATCCAAATTTTAATAGAATTAATCAGTTTCAGCAATGACATTATTTTAAAAGTGGCACCGTGTGTGTCTTTCTATGGTATGGTGGCCTGAGCACCATGTTATATAAGTGTTGACAACAGCTTCTAATGATAAGAAATTCAGACATACTGACAAACCCACCATTTTATACGCCCGTCAAAATAAGAGGTTATATTACAATCACAATTTCTGTCTGTCTTGTTCATCTGTTAGCTTTTGTTCGTTGCGATATCTCCATTTCCAGGTAATCAGGGAAGTGATGTTATGGTGAATGGTAATGGGTTGCCTAGAGGTTCCGCAAACTTGATTTGACAGTGTTTAAGGAGAACCACACTCTAATTAAAATTAAATCATATCTGCTCCCTCATTTGGATATGTACATAGCGACATATACTATTGGGGAGCATTGATAAGATATTAATTTATCAAGACTGGGAGAACCAAATCTGCATAACCTAAAAAAAACCACACAAAAAATATGGTATTTTAAATGGGTTACCATGGAATCAATTACATCACACCCCTGGTTTAGGGATTGGTAACAAACTTTGAGTGTACCTTATCAATGGGGCAAAGAGGAACCCTATTCATTTGAGGTAAATGGTCCAGGTGGCTGTGTCCGAAAATCAATACATCATTAAAAATTGTTATGTTTACAGATGTTGATTGCTATGACGAAGAAGGAGCCTAATGATTTTAACTCATCGGACAATTCTGATCTATTATTACAGTGACATATGTACTTCACATTTTATTTATTACATATTGCAAAATAATGTAATAATATTAGTAATGACCCACAGATTCAGATTTCAAATGTAAACTATATGACACTGAGCATGATTCCAGATATTACAAAAATTGACCTTGACAAGTCGTGTGTGCATGCCAAAGTAATAATAGTAGATATGGTTCTTCATTTTGGTTTCACCGGCGTATCAGAATTTGGTTATACATTTAACACATGACAGTGTGACTAATGTCACAGGACCTACGAAGTAGGAATTAAGAGGTTTACATAGGTCACCTAAGTAGGTCAAATTTTCATCAAAAGTAGGTCAGAATTTGCTGGTAAACAGTCCCCTAATGCACGTTCATGCCAAAAATCAAGGTTCTAATGTCAACGGTTCTCCTTATTTTGCCGGAGAAAGGATTCGGATGGACTAATTCACTGACTGACTCAATCATTACCGGACAATTTGCAAATGAGAGCCTACTTCGTTGGAATAGAACCAAAAGAACCAAGAAGGACCAAGATTTCGAAGATTCCAGGGATGTGTATTGTGTACCTCGAACATTGATATTCAATTCGCTGTGTGCTCTCTGCGATTTCTTGAATTCCTGGAAATACAGTGGTGCAAACATTTGGTTATACTTTACCCATGGGAAATTAAAAGCCTATTCATTCTCAGGTGAAACGGTGACGGCAACTGTTACATTTTAATAACATCTAGAGGGTTGGAGGAGGGAAAGCATTCAGAAAGTGTTGTTTCACCACTTTTAAGTGTTGGATGCAACAGCTTAAAATGGTGCATTTAACATTACGTCCATGTATAAATAAAATGGAGAAGTATTCGATTTAGAATATTCTACGGAGAAAATATTGCTACTGAATTTACAGTGAAGTTAGTATTACCACCGAATGAGGATGTGATATTTTATTATCATTTTTATTTTATTCCAGCCCGAAGAGACCCAAAGGAGTGAAATTCATTTATATCAGGCAAATTACATGTTTTGTCGATTGAAAGTAAAATGGCCAAATAAAAGATCGGACATCCTTAGAATGACATCTAACCATGACTGTGACAGAATTACATTTTGGTTAAAAAAATTCGTGGAATTCATCTTGATGAACGGAAAGGTTTGTTAAAAATTCGTTCTTGAAATACCGGTACTCCCTAAAAAACTGAGTCAACTGTTCCACTCAAGTTTGGGTGAAATGAACCTGTTCACTCAGACTTGAGTTACTTTTCACTCAACTTGAGTGGGATCAATTTCCACACCCATGCTTGAGTGAATGTCACTCAAGTTGAGTGCATTTAACTCAAGTTGAGTGGAAAGTAAATCAAGTTGAGTGAAAATCTCACTCAAGTATTGAGTGGGATCAATTTCCACGCTTACTTGAGTGAAATTTCACTCAACTTTTTTTAGAGAGTACTTTAGTGCAGATTGGTGAGATATAACTTTAATCAAGTAGGATATATTTCAAGAAGGTTATGAAACTTATTGATGTTCTACAAATTGTTTTTGTATACGCCACCTTGCATATCAGCAAAGACTATTATTCACTGTTTACAGTCACAGGGTAGGCCTAATGTTTTTGTTACTGCATTTCCCCTTCAGGCATTTTCGCCTGTGGATATTTCCGCCTTCCCATATATTTTCGTACTATGACTGTACAAATGTGTAATAATGTGTAAATATTGACAACAATTTGGAGATTTCTTTTGTCTTGTTTTCAATTAGCTTTTTAGGCATTATTAAAAATGTTGTAACAAAGTTAAAATTAAAAAAAAACTAATTTAATGATCATATTTCTATTTGTATTACTTCCAATTAATGACTGAGAATATTTCTTGGTTTCAAGTGAAGACAAAATAGACATTGTTGGATATTTTGTGGCAAATATAATAATAATCAGTTTCTAAAATGTAATCACCAATTTAAATAATTACTTGAATCAGCACATTTGTTAATTAATTTTTTTTTTCTTGTCAAATTTGTATTCTGTGTTCCTGTTACACTTAACACCCCCAAGGTCCAGGATCCCTGGAGAGTGGGGCTTATTAAAGTAATTTCTATCCCTATGTAAAAGCTATTGTTTACTTATTTTCATCCCGAGTTAGCCTGCTGTTTGAGTAGAATCAATCAGTTCTTGACGCAAGGAAATTCATTGTTCACTTTATCTTTGGAACCACTGATTAAAATACCATTGAACCATCCTTGCACTTTTATTGACTTATTATAGAAATAAGAATAAAGAAAGCTCCAATTTCTTTTTGTGAATATTTCAACTTTGTTACACGTTACATTTGTATGAAGACGTCATAGGAAGCCGAAGGGAAATATCCGCTTCGAGATTCTGTTTTCGGCGGAGCTAAACGTGAAATGAATTACGTTGTTACATAAATGAGATACCTGTGTAAATGTTATTAGCCCTTGGAACAAACCAAAACACAATTTATCACTAGAAATGCAACAAAAAGCGAACACTTGCGTGTGGCGGAACATAACGAATTCAAGGGCCGTAACTCATGAACGTTTCTTTGTAGTCATGGTTGCGCGAAGTGCCCCGCGGATGTACTTCGGTGACAACAACAACGCTTTTGCTCTTCCTACGTTTTAAGATTTCTTTAAATAAGCCTGATCCTAAGGCCGGCTGCAAAGGTCGGCGTTTGAAAATTCGATAGACCCTTGCAGAAGAAGCAAACTATCACAGGTGCAAACATGAATGCAAATATTTATTTTCTCGTTTCACCGAGACGAGAAACATGTCAGCCTCCAGTCGATGACGTTTACGTTGACAACGCGTCGAACGACAGGCTCCGCCCACATTGAGGAAAAAGGTGGGTTCGTCAGTATGTTTGAATTGTTGTTGTTGTTGTCTGGATTTCTTACCAATAAGCCCGACCTAAGGCCGGCTTCGCCGGCCTATTAGGTCGGCCTATAAACGATGTCACATCCGGGATGTGCGCGCGGCCCGGAATCCAGTCCAAAAATCTGACTGGTGGCTGGGGTATCATTAGACCCCCAGCGAGGTGGTTGAATTTCAGCTACCAGCACTGTAACTGAATATCAACCAAATCGCATAGCTATATAGCCTGTCCCATAGTACGAACATTGCACAGACTGAGTCGGTGGATTTAGTTCCGTTTTACATCAATCCCCAAATGTTTGCTATTCCAATAACCTCACCATGTGAAACAATGCTGGTAACAATATTATAGGCCGACCTAATAGGCCGGCGAAGCCGGCCTTAGGTCGGGCTTATTGGTAAGAAATCCAGACAACAACAACAACACCAATTCAAACATACTGACGAACCCACCTTTTTCCTCAATATGGGCGGAGCCTGTCGTTCGACGCGTTGTCAACGTAAACGTCATCGACTGGAGGCTGACATGTTTCTCGTCTCGGTGAAACGAGAAAATAAATATTTGCATTCATGTCTACACCTGTGATATTTTGCTCCTTCTGCAAGGGTCTTTCGAATTTTCAAACGCCGACCTTCGCAGCCGGCCTTAGGATCGGGCTTATTTAAAGAAATAAGCGTAAAAGTCATCGAATTCGCATTGCGCATGTCCGAAATCGAAGCGGACATATTTCTCATCTCGATCAAACGATAGTTTGACAAGCCAAAATAGGACAGAATGATTCTATTTATTTTCACATTATTCTGTGAACATTAATATGTCCCCCCCCCCCCCATTTGCATCGCATATTTTGTATTGTCTTGAAAACGTAGGAAGAGCAAAAGCGTTTTTGTTGTCAACGAAGCACAGCCGGGCACTTCGCGCAACCATGACTACAAAGAAACGTTCATGAGTTACGGCCCTTGAATTGGTTATGTTCCGCCACACGCAAGTGTTCGCTTTTTGTTGCATTTCTAGTGATAAATTGTGTTTTGGTTTGTTCCAAGGGATAATAACATTTACACAAGTACCTCAGTCATGTAACAACGTAATTTAGCTCCGCCGAAAACAGAATCTCGAAGCGGATATTTCCTTTCATGACTTCATACAAATGTAACGTGTAACAAAGTTGAAATATTAACAAAAAGAAATTGGAGCTTTCTTTCTTCTTATTTCTATAATAAAGGTGCAAGTATGGTTCAATGGTATTTTAATCAGTGGTTCTAAAGATACATGGGGCTATGAGTTTGATGACCCAATGGATGATAAAATGATAATGTTTGGATTTGTATACTTTCCCCATACGAAGTTGCCATATAATATCAAAATGGTACTGGAGTATGTTCTTGCCTGTGCAAGATACTTCATATATAGATCAAAATATACAAATGAAACTCTCTATCTAGCAACTTTTAAAGTCTACTTGAAGCAAAATATTGATGTTTTACAGAAATCCAAAATCTCCAAGTATCTCCGTAAATATATAGCATCTGCGATATGATTTCAGTCATTTTACATACATGTACTACATTGTTACAACATATCTTTGTGGTCCTAGTTTATCGGAGTTAGTAACCGCAAAGCCTATGTATTTCATATGTAACCGAGTCGGAGTTGATAGATACCAGTATGTATTTTTCAGTAGCCTATGTAATTTTCATTAGCCTATGTCCATCATTGAAATACCTATGTCACTGTGTTGAGTACAATACTGCTGTTGCCATGCACCCATAGTATGCATGATGCCCTGTCATATATGGTGGTTAACATCTGATAGTAATAAGCCCCACTCCCCAGGGATCCTGGACCTTGGGAGTGTTAAGTGTAACAGGAATACACAATAAAGTCAAAAAAAAAAAAAAAAAAAAAAGGTAGGTGTTTGTAGAGTCATGCTCAGTGTCATATAGGCTGACTGACTCTGTATAGGTGTTACCTAAAATCGTATATTTTTACCAATCCGTCTGATTTGTTTTAATAAATATAGCATCACCTGTAATCATGTAATATGTAATAAATATAATTTAAAGTAGGCCTGTATTGCTTTGGTAATTCGATGGTCGGCCTACTTTAAATTTTATTTATTTCATATTAGAGAGATATTTTTTGTCATATTATACCCCAGCTATAAAATACTGAAAATCCTGTATCCTCTTTCTCTCATCAACAAAATGAACGCAATTGAGCATACAGGTCTGGATCTATGTAGATACCTCAACGTTGTAATTTTTAGCTAATCCCTTTATATTCGGCCACAGAGTAACACTTGGTAATTTGGACCAGCGTGACATGCTGAATGCGGAGACATAAAGGGAGACAATTCAACCGGGGAGCAAAAATGATAAAAGTTGTTCAACGTTATGGTGGATTTCATGAGATATTGCTCCCCTCTATCCTGGCCAAACTCCCTTCCAACTGAAAAGGGGGTATGTATCCATCAGCACCAGTAGAGAGGAAAAGCTGGCAAAAAAATACAGGCTTATGATGAAAGTTCTTCTAAACCCACCTGGCATAAAAGAAATTGCGAACCATCAACACTCTAGACCTCCTCCTCGAACTGGGCTCAATTGGACAAACGTGGTGCTTTGCGTTACACTGCGAACGCAGCAAATAAAGTCGACATTTCTTGGTATACTAAGAAGCTTCCGATGCTGGGACTGTACATACGTAAAACTCGATGTGGACACAACTAAAGACTAGTCAAATATGTTCGTATAATCAATGAGTTTCCATGTATTTAGAGATCGCTACCCGTACCGGTAGCTAATAAGGTTCTCCAGACGTCGGAGTCAGAAGAAGATGTCGCATTGTCATTGATTCATTCACATGAGAGCGATTTTATTCACTTTTGCCACGCGTTGTCGTTGTTGAAAAAATGTGGAACAGTTTTGATACGCACGCTCGCTCTTTGGATTTTGAAGAATGAGCTGCAAAGTCGAAAGACCTTGGTTCTCATATGTAACCGCAAATTGTAAAGATTTAGGTTCTCATATGCAACTTTGCTATTAGGCTTTTCAGCTTTTTATTATGGGTCCAAATTCGAGAGAGCGAGGTTGTGCTATGAAATCTCGTTCTTTTCATCTTTTCGGCTTTCTGGGGGGTTGAAAGTGCGAAAACTCGAATGGCCACATCCGGCTCCCATATAAAATAGGTATTGCTCGTGGGAGTAGCTTACTGTTGCACAAGTACGCTACGAACTGATTCAATACATGCCTGATCCGGTGATGCAGGTATCACACCGTTAGTCATTCATTGGAAAGAATATAATAATGAGGGGCGAAGATAAAAACAAACAGTGTTAACGGTATCATCTCTATAGTATCCGGCTGATGTGAAGGGGGATTATTCAGTTTGTTCAAACATCAGATGTCGTTAGAGGTGAATCTGATGTAAGAACGGAGTATTACTTGATTAAATAGTATGAAATCAAACAAAGAATTATAACGGAACACCTCTTCTCCAGCAGTGAATCTATAGGCGTTATACACAATGATTACTTATGTAAACTAAGATGTTATGATCAAGGACTCTCCAACTGCTTCACAGCGCATGCTCCGATTCTGAAACTAGAGTATTATCTATGCTCCATTGGCGGGCTGAAGAACGGCTACGAAAAATGAATGTTAGCTTTAAGTTGATTTCATACAAAAACACGTGTATTGGATATACAGGAAACGGTTGGTGTAAAATCCCCCCCCCCCTCCTCCCCCTTGCACAAATTCTCTTGTATGTTCCAACCCAGACAGGGGAGAGACGATGGAGTGCGTGTGGGTGGCCGGTCGGCGGGGTGGGGGAGGGGCGTCGAGTGTGGGTGAGTGTGTGGGTGGCATAATTGCCCTTTACGCACTCGTAAGTTCAACTGTATTGAGGTCATCTTCAGTTTGGCGGAATGGTGTAGAATCCCAAACTTGAAATTTAAGAACGATGACTGGAAACTATAGATGAGACGTTATGATGCGAAGAAACCAAATTTCGATGTTACGGTTTGAAGATAACACGATGCAAAGAACGGAAGATACGACGTTACGATGCGAAGAACGGAAGATACGACGTTACCGTGCGAAGAACGGAAGATACGACGTTACGATGTGATGAACGAAGATGTGATGAGAAGGAACGAATTTTAATACGATGCGGTGCGAGAAGTTACGATGAGAAGAAAAAAATCGAAGTTACGATGAGAAAGAATGAACTTACCATGCGAAAGAAATAAGGTGTGTTGATGCGAATGAGAGAAGTTACAAATAAATGTGAAGATAGATCATAAATGCGAGAATCCTTTCTTCAAGAAAGAGAAGCTTCGTAGCGTAGAAGTATAGTCGAGAGTTCCGATAATTTTGTTATTTTGTTCCTTAACTTTTTAACAAATTGACAGATTTTTCAAAAATGTTGCCAGGGTGGGGGCTACGCAGATGTCACGCATCCTAATTGAGTTCAACAGGTCAAAGGTTTTAAAATAGCCATGAAAATCATTGGAGATCGTATTTGTCTGAGTGGATTTATGAAAGAAAGATTTGTCGCATTGTAAAATTTAGGTCAAAGGTCAAGGGCACTGTGCTCCCAGATCCGGCAATCATTCGAAAATAAATTTTGTTTGAGAGTAGATACAATAATCGAAGGCGATGTCATGTACCAAAATTACGTTCAAAAGGTCAAAGGTTAAAGGTCAATACCGCTGAAGCCTCAAGATCAGGAAAACAAATGCCAGTTCAGGGAAGTGAATTGCGATCAAGGTTCAGAAATCTGTTAAGCTTATGGCAAACAAGAAACCGACTGAGGTAGAAAGATCGAAAGTCAATCAGGATATCTTTGAAAATCGCATTTTGTGAATGGATGCTTAAGGGAATGTCGATCGATGTATCGGGTACCAAGATTGAGGTCAAAAGGTCACAGATCAAGGTCATTGACCATCCACAAATCATTGAAATATGACTAATATGATTATTTCTAAATGTTCTTTATAGAAACGAAAAGCCAGCGTCAATAATTACCATTAATCAAATCATATCAGTTTGAAGACAGCAAATCATGCTTTGGAGTTCGGCAATATTTGATATACCAATCCGCCTTTTGCACTATTCCTAATGCCGGTTTCGGCCGCAAGGTGGCGCTAGCGCTCACGGCCTTTTGGTCTGTTCCGGTTTAGCTGTCTGCTACTGTAAACATGTGCAGGAGGGAAGGCGGGTATTGTATTTCGCCTCGTTTCGTCAGATTTTCTCACGGATGGCGACGTCCTTGGTAGTTTACTTAAGTATAGTCATCAAGTCTAATTTTTACTCGTTTGTACAAGCATAATAAAAGCAGCTTTGTCAACAAATTGGGCAAACAAAACTCGCCGTTGTTGTTGTTATAAAACAACATGGTGGGTGGCCGGCAGTTCAGCCTGATTAAACCACACTCCACTGAAAACAATCAGCAGGGGCCAGTTTGTTTGATCAAGTACTGTGAGAAATAATCGGATTATTAGTTAACCCGACTACCATGTAGCTGTTAATGTAGCTGTATGATTATAATGTGATAAACAAGAACCCAACCCGCCTCAGTTGGGACTGCTGGTAGTGTTTCATAATTTTATTGTGAAAAGACACACTGAACAGGAAATTAATGTGCCATATGTCTTCTAACTTCTCATAAATACTGAGGAAGTAGTTTTTGCCTAATAGCTACTTATTTTTAATTTTTTAATTATCTAATTATTATACCATGTATTTCTTCTGCAAAATGCATTGAAATAAATGTATATATATATCTACATATTCCTGTTCTGTCCCTTAACACACAAACTATTTTGACTGATTCACTTCCATAATTTATTCTTGTTTATCACATTATAATCATACAGCTACATTAACAGCTACATGGTAGTCGGGTTAACTAATAATCGGATTATTTCTCACTGTACTTGATCAAACAAACTGGCCCCTGCTGACTGTTTTCAGTAGAGTGCGGTTTAATCAGGCTGAACTGCCGGCCACCCACCATGTTTTATAACAACAACAACGACGAGCTTTGATTGCCCAATTTGTTGACAAAGCGGCTTTTATTATGCTTGTACAAACGAGCAAAAATTAGACTTGATGAATATACTTACATAAACTACCAAGGACGTCTCCATCAGTGAGAAAATCTGACGAAACGAGGCGAAATACAATACCCGCCTTCCCTCCTGCACATGTTTACAGTAGCAGACAGCTAAACCGGAACAGACCAAAAGGCCGTGAGCGCTAGCGCCATCTTGCGGCCGAAACCGGCATTAGGAATAGCGCAAAAGGCGGATTCCCTTGTTTCAATCCCATATAATCTCCATGTATATATTTTAAGGGTGTTTTTAAAGTCCGCGTTCAAACGATGACAGGACTAACACTGTTCCCTGTAGTCAAAGGAAACAACGAAGCGTGTCATTAGAGAGGCTATATAGCACAGATAACCATAACGTTCTGCAGGTATAAGAAAGCTCCTATCGAGATAACAAAATCTGACATAGTTTAATAATAAGTCTCACCAGGTGCATTGTCGTACTGTATACAATACAGGTTGAACGCACTAAAACCCACTTAATGGACAATGTTCCGGAATGAAGGGTAAATCGGAGATTCCCCTTGAACTGGTTTGGTGTGGGTAGTTTATTGCTACTAGAACCGGTTCTTTTCAAAGCGACTGTCGCTTGTAACACGAGTGTATATTTACCGGTACAGATAGTACAGGGCGTGCTAACTAACTTTATGACTACAGTCTGAATTTCGTCTGAAGAATTATAGTATATCTTCCTATCATATTTGCAACAGTAAAGCTTGATCTTTCCAGTAAGCTGCTCGAAACACACATCTGATTCCGCTGAAGCTGGTGACTTTTTTTGGGCAGTAGGGGGTGGATTTTTACACTCTTTGTCTCCGACCGGGCGGCCGGCCCTCCCTACAGACATGACCAGAGCAAATTACAAGACGTATTTCTTATACGTAATGCCAAGTCTTGGACAGACATACAAGACATACATTATTTTACTACAATAATGTAAGCATATTTTTGGAGAAAAATATTAAATTTAATTTTGAACGGGAGGTCAATTTTTCAACATCAAATGAAAAACCCTAAGTTAAATGGAAAAAAACACACAATAAAACAATGTATTTAATCACCAACAATATTCTTAGAATTTAACACAAATACACCTTCTAAGGAGTAGTTACGGTACGTAACATATGAAAAACTCCCTTAAGTGTTTCGTTAGTAAAGCAAAACATCATTCACAAAAAAGCTGTGTGCAGACAAATTATACAAGTTAACGTTCAAAGTCAACAGTGACGTAAAACAGCGTTTCGTCTGTTTTAGGCATTTTCAGTTACAGTTTAGCATCTAAAATATGACACCTTGAACCAAAGTAATACTTTTAATCCTTGATAAAATATAAACGAAAAAGCCCCCCCCCCCAAAGAGGAAATCCTAATCTCAAACGCGAGTCGACGCTGCTTTACGTCAATTTTGACCCTCAGCGATAACACAATAAACTTGGATAGTTTTTCTTTATCAAACACAGCTTTTGTGCAGAATTAAAGAAAGTAATTTTGGGCTTTACTACCGTAACACCTAAGAGAGTTTTACGTATGTTAACATAATTTCTCCTTTGGCTTCTCATCGCTCTGAAATATTTGTATCTAATACCGATCAAGCCCGTGCTAGGGGCCGTGTGATCATGTCATCCGTGTGATCATGGCATCCACATGAACAGCTACAATAAAAACGTGGCTGGGATACAAATCGTCCCAGGGATCACTTCTGGTTCTTGTGATGTTTGTAGAAATATTCAGTCAGTATATTTGTCTATGGGGTCATATGACTTCTTGTCAGTACGCCGGCATCGTATTCCACGACTCTTTTGATGTTGCTTTTAATAATTGCCAAATCTGTAGTTAGAAAAATTTGAAGCATGAACAATATCATCTCCAAATCTGATGATGAAATATACTGCAAAATAAAACGCAAAATATATAGCAATCACCTTACATTTATTTGGGCGCTGACAGTTATGGGACACCTGGATGAGAAGACATTTATCCGAAGATTTCTCCAAATTTAAGCCGTATTGAGCAAAATGTGTTAGACGGTGCCACAAATATTATGCACGCGCAGTTTTGCACGTTTTGCAACAAATATTTAAGCAAAAACATAATAACATATATAAAAAATTGGTCCGTCTTCTTGGAGTTATTTTTCATCGCAGATCACCGCTTATGTCATAGCACTTAGTAGAAATATGGCGATTCACCATGTAACTCCACTGTGTCTGGCGCCAAATATAGCACTTTTCCTTTTTCTCAGATAGATGGGGTGCAAACAGACGTCTCGTGAGTAATAATTATACAAGACTATATGTTTTATACATCAGCTTAAACGCACCTTTACCACATAATTTTCCATGGAATCTGCCTCTAAAATATTAAATGCATTAATCTTAACAACGCAGTGGAGCTCAAATCCTGGGAATCCTGCTTACAGATATAAATTCATGCCGATAATAGAGAATAATGCATGCTCTCTGAAATCGGGGGTTGTTCAATAATGTTATATATTTTTTATCATTTATCAGACTACCGGTCTGCTATCTCCTATTTAGTGGGAGGCCCGTTGGCCGAGTGGTTTAGATCGCCGACATATAGTGCTGGCGAATAGGTGCCTGACTCTGGGGTCGCTGGTTCGAATCCCGCACGGGACTCGACCAAATTTTCAGCACTAGAATTTGTGCTATTATAAGATAGTGTTATTCCAAAATAACGAAAATACTGTTAATAATGTTATAGTTTACTAGAAACTCATCAGAATGTGATAATTATTCGTATTACCTACTCAACACAGTAAGACAAATAAATTGGGTATATTGACTTTCACTATAGTTTTATTTTGAGAAAACAAGAAGTGTCCAATAACTGTCAGCAAACTTGAATTGATCACTGACGGTCTGAGCCCCACTTACATTCCTGTTCGCTTGACACTTTTCCTGTTGCATTTGATAAAATCCCACTTCGCAGAAATAATGAGTCAAGGAGAAGTCCTGATTATGAATTATTATTGTGTCCCTATATTTAGCCCTGTCGAGCCAGTAAACACATATCTGCATAAAATGTTCAATAAATGGCAAGTGATGAGAGAAAGATTCTTGAAAACGTCATTGAAGTCCGACCAACAGTTAAAACAACTTGGGACTATCAAGTAATACATTTGCATTTGAAGTCCAACTATACCCATCCAACTGCTATTGTAAACGCAATCTCCAACAAGTATAAGGATCTCAGGGTGGTCTATTTTTCTATCGCTTTCAAAATCTTGTTCTCAAATAGGCGACAGAGGTAAATGGTGTTTCTTTCGTACTTGAGATTGTGTTCGCGCAAATGGCAGCTAGACTGGGGTTTGGACGTGTATATTGTAGTTTGTATTCTGTTTTAACTGCTTGTTGGGTCGCAATGAAGTGTTTAGGCATCTTTCTAGGTTTATTATAAAGGTGCTAAATATTGAATATATTGTCCTTTCACCGACACGGCGTTACAGATATTTTAATGCGCATCTCTTCTAATTAGAGTAGATTATAAAAGTGCTAAATATTGAATATATTGTCTTTTCTCCGAAAAGGCTTTTGTGGATATTTAACTTCGAATCTCTTCTATTTAGTATAGATTATAAAAGTGCTAAATATTGAATATATTGTCTTTTCCCAGACGCCAGCTACATATTTAAGTGCGAATCTTTTCCAATTATATGATACTATAAGGGTACTAAATATTGAATATATTGTCTTTCTCGGACGCCAGCTAGATATTTAACTGCGAATCTATTCTAATTAGATGATATTATCAAAGTGCTATATATTCAATATATTGTCTGTTCTCAGACGTCAGCTACATATTTAAGTGCGAATCTATTCTAAATAGATAATATTATAAAGGTGCTAAATATTGAATATATTGTCCTTTCTCTGACACGGTGTTACAGATATTTTAATACGAATATATTCTAATTAGATTAGATTATAAAAGCGCTAAATATTGAATATAGATGCTATTAAAGTAACCCGCTTTTCTGCCTACTACGGAGTTTAGCAAAAATATCTGCACAATATTGCCAAGTATGCTATTTAGCACCATGTTAAAGCATAGGAAATTTGAAAAATATGTAAAAAAAAAAGCCAATCCTGCACCTAACTCAAAAAATCCCAGTTCCGGTAAGTGAATTGCGATCAAGGTTCAGAAATCTGTCAAGCTTATGGCAAACAAGAATCCGATTGATGCAGAAAGGTCGAAAGTCAGAAAGCATATCTTTGAAAATCGCATAATTTTTGTGAATGGATGGTTGAGAGGAAGTCGATCGATGTAAGTAGTATACAGCGAGCAAATTGGCGTAAATTTCACCCGGATGTAACTATGACGTCACAATTGGTGGTATGTAAGCGTGTTTGTGATTGGCTGGTGGGGGGTGGTAGGCGTGGTCTGTGTGTGGTGGGAGGTGGGTACAAGATGGCGGCCAGTTTTTGTGTCGTGTGGTGTGGGTACAAGATGGCGGCCAGTTTTTGTGTCGTGATGTGGTGGGAGGTGGGACCAAGATGGCGGCCCGTTTTTGTGTCGTGTGTGGTGGGCGGTGGGTACAAGATGGCGGCCAGTTTTTGTGTCGTGATGTGGTGGGAGGTGGGACCAAGATGGCGGCCAGTTTTTGTGTCGTGTGGTGGGAGGTGGGTACAAGATGGCGGTCAGTTTTTGTGTCGTGAGGTGGGACCAAGATGGCGGCCAGTTTTTGTGTCGTGATGTGGTGGGAGGTGGGACCAAGATGGCGGCCAGTTTTTGTGTCGTGTGGTGGGAGGTGGGTACAAGATGGCGGTCAGTTTTTGTGTCTTTGTGTCGTGTGGTGGGAGGTGGGTACAAGATGGCGGCCAGTTTTTGTGTCTTTGTGTCGTGTGGTGGGAGGTGGGTACAAGATGGCGGCCAGTTTTTGTGTCGTGTGTGGTGGGAGGTGGGTACAAGATGGCGGCCAGTTTTTGTGTCTTTGTGTCGTGTGGTAGGAGGTGGGTACAAGATGGCGGCCCGTTTTTGTTTCTTTGTGTGGTGGGAGGTGGGTACAAGATGGCGGCCAGTTTTTGTGTCTTTGTGTCGTGTGGTAGGAGGTGGGACCAAGATGGCGGCCCGTTTGTGTGTCTTTGTGTGGTGGGACCAAGATGGCGGCGGTTTGTGTGTCGTGTGGTGGGAGGTGGGACCAAGATGGCGGTCTGTTTGTGTGTCGTGTGGTGGGAGGTGGATAGAAAAAAACGTATAAAAGGAGTGGCGATTTTTAGGGTAGGGATGTATTCATTGCACTACTCTGTGGAGCACTCTGACTTACCTGACCTGACCAGCCTGCCTGCCTGCCTGTTTCACCTCTAGTCTGCTTCACCTCTAGCCAGCCAGCCAGCCAGCCAGTCATCCAGCCAGCTTGCCTGTTTTGTATGAGCTGTGAACCTTTTACTTTTTTCACTTTTACCAGTGCCAATTCACCAGACTTTTACACCGTAGCAGTTGCTCATCAGCCTGAGCCTATAGTCATGGAGTCAGCCCAGCTAGTTACGCTTCGAAACAACCGTGTTCGCCTCATTGATGAAATAGAGCGTGTGGGTGAACTATGTGATTTCCTTATGCAGGAACACATACTCATGAAAGAGCATGTCGACGATATCATGGCCGAGAAAACCTTTTCAGCACAAAACAGAGCTCTCATCGACTTTCTACTGCGCCATGGCCCCTATGCATGTCTAGTCTTGGTGGAGGGGCTGAAGATCACGGGAAATGAAGAACTAGCAGATGTACTTGAAGCCAACGACGTTATACCAGATGATGATATCTTAGTGGTGGACACTACCGAAGAGCGTACAGCTAGTAAACGTGCGTACACTAGCCCAGAGAGTACTACACCTGCTAAACGGGCTGGACGACCCAAACGCCCTCGACTAACACCGTTAGAAATACCTGTGGTTGAGGAGCCAGTAGTACCCCAGCAAGTGAAACAAAAGGTAGCACTTCCTATGTCTGTCCAGGAGATCAATAACCTTATCCAAGAGGCTTACCAGGCAGCTCACACCGACATTTGGGAGCTTTCACCCTATTTAACTGTGAGTGTCAAAGACGCAGAAGTGCATTTTAATGCAGCGGGTTTTAACGACAGACCCGGTAAGCATATTGCCATGAACTTAGACACCTGGCAAAAACTGGAGACCCTTGATTACGCCATCGATGCGGTTATTCGCGACCAGGGGAATGACGAAGCGAAATTTCCAGTGGGTGAGGACCTCTTTGTGAGTTGTGCCTATTTCAACGACCAGCTCCTGGTGCATATTCGAAAATGGCGAATGCGGTTAGATACGCAGAAGCTTGTTGCTTGTCCTCAGGGTGTCACTTTCAAATTAACGGCCTGGCGGAAGTTGCAGAGTCTTGCCAGTGCAATTCGTCAAGCTTTGACCTACCAGGTGTCTCACTATATTTCTCAGAAGTACATCGACACAGTCCTGGATCTGATCAGACCTCAAATTCCACAGAACATTAGTGTACCTTCAAACGCACTGATCACTGAAGCACTGGAGGCCGTGACCGTGACGCAAATTGCCTTGGGCGTGGTAGCGGGTTGCCCTTCCAAAATCCCACGTGAAGAGATTATAACGTACATCTATGTGCACCAGGGCCGGAAAGATGATGATGAATTCAAACAAGTCTTGTTGGAGAACTATTGAACAGAACAAGTGTTGAAAAAACATTTTACCATACACATTTATTGATCTGGAGAGCGTATAATTGTATTTAAAATTCACAGAGTTTTTTTACTGTTAATTGTATTAAAAATTCAATACTCAGATATAATTGTATTAAATTCAATACCCTTGTGAATACGTTCATTCTGTGTTAATAAAAAATAGTAGAAAATTAAAAAAATGCTTAGTGTTCATTCTTTTTTTCCTTTTTTAATAGTCAAATAGCTCCAAAACGTCTATTTCCATTCTTACGCATGCGCAGAATGCTGATAGTTCAACCCACACCAGTCCATCAGATGCCCCTTCACCTCACCTTCACATTGATACCTCACTCGGCTCCATCGGGCCACTAGGGGCGCTCCTAGCTCCAAAAAAGGCTATTTTCATAGCCTTCGGCCTTCGCGCATGCGCAGAATCACCCTAATTCAAGCCCACACCCAGTCTATCAGATGCTCCTTCACGTCACCTTCAATTTGATACCCCACTCGACCCGATTGGACCATTAGGGACGCCTCTAACCCCAAAAAGGCTATTTTTGATATTGATATCAATATCAATCTTCAAAATAGCCTTTTTGGAGTTAGGGCGCCCCTAATGGTCCAATCATCGTGAAGTATCCTATTGGCATTTCACATAAGCTTCAATTTGATACCTCACTCGACCCCATTGGTCCATTTAAAAAAAAAAAAATTCACCTTGTGTGTGAAGATTTTTTTTTTGAAAAAAATTTTTTGGGGGGGAAAAGGATGATGGAGTCTGGTGTTAATTTTTGTGCTTTGTTGATAGTTCTCTTTCGGAAAGGTAGGGTTGGCCCTGAAAAGGGCCTTTGATAGTGTGATACGTCACTTATGCACGGTATATTCGTTTGATGCCACCCACGTGTTTTCTGCAGATTGGACACTTCACTTTGAGATGGTTTTCTCCAGCCTCCAAAAAAATCTTCACACACAAGGTGTTGATATCGATCTTCAAAATAGCCTTTTTGGAGCTAGGGGAGCCCCTAGTGGTCCAATGGGGTCGAGTGAGGTATCAATGTGAAGCATTTCACGTCAGCTTCAATTTGATACCTCACTCGACCCACTACCTCAAAAATAAAAAAAATTCACCTTGTGTGTGAAGATTTTTTTTTTGAAAAAAATTTTTTTTGGGGGAAAAGGATGATGGAGTCTGGTGTTAATTTTTGTGCTTTGTTGATAGTTCTCTTTCGGAAAGGTAGGGTTGGCCCTGAAAAGGGCCTTTGATAGTGTGATACGTCACTTATGCACGGTATATTCGTTTGATGCCACCCACGTGTTTTCTGCAGATTGGACACTTCACTTTGAGATGGTTTTCTCCAGCCTCAACGCAATGACACGTATCGCCAACACACGTCAGCGTCACCCAGCAATCCTGACATATGCATAAATGACCACAGGGTAAAACCGCGTATTTACTTTCTTCATCTGTGCAGACACTACATCGTGATATTTTTTCTTCTCTATGTATTTGTTTGTTCTGTTTTTTAATCTCTGCGTCCATTGCTTTCATCGTCGTCTCCATTCCATTCATGGCTTCTTTCATCTCCTTAATCACTTCGTTGAGGCGGGTTACCTCGGCTTCGCCCCAAGAGCATGGTGGTGGTTTTTCCGAAGTCAATGGAGTTTCGCCAGGCGGTGGGGTCGTCGTTATAATTGGCGTTGTTGTTGTTGTTGGAGGTCTACTAGTTAACCATGGAAGCTGGGTGTCTTCTCCGTCCGTAATATCATTGTCGTCTTCTTCGTCCTCTTCTATGGCCATCATTCTGTCTATTTCTTGGTTTTGGTCTTGACTTAGTCGTTGCAATCGGCCATCTTGTTCTGCAATTACAGCTCGCCGGAGTTGTGCCAGGTCTTCTGTACTGCGTATTATCGTGGCTTCGTCTCCAATCACCTGCTGAAAACTTGTCGTTATCGTCATTCCATCAGCTTCTTCAATGCTAACTAGCTCTCTATGTTCTGTAGCAGCATTTCTCGGATCTCTAGGCGGATGGTGTGTAAACAGGGGTCGTCTTCGTGAATTCATGATTGTCTTTGTGAATAAATGTCAATTATACATGTTATTTATAGTTTAGTCGGGTACAAGATGGCGGTCTGTTTTTGTGTCGTGTGGTGGGAGGCGGGTACAAGATGGCGGCCAGTTTTTGTGTCGTGTGGTGGGAGGCGGGTACAAGATGGCGGCCAGTTTTTGTGTCGTGTGGTGTGAGGTGAGTACAACATGGCGGCCAGTGTCAGTCAGTGCAAGATAGGCTTGCCTACTGTTTTAGTGCTGTGTTACTTAAGCATAAAAATTTCCTATTTTTTTCGATAAATCCGTTTCAATTTTCAGGGAATTATTATAACACGGTAATCCATAGTCTACACGTATTTGTTTAGCCAAGAAAATCAATTTTATTTCCAATGTACCTGGTGTTTTATACTACCGTACACTAACTTTATGGGGTTTAAAATGGCTAAAAATTAATAAAATAATGACATACTTTAGCGTTAGGTTGTTAAATTTTTTAATATTAGACTATCAATTGCTTGAGTTTAATTGGAAATAAAATATATAGGTGCACTGATAGTTATTGTAAAATTATAGCCTTTTAAAATTGCAAAAGAAACACAAATATATTTTTGTTGAGCGTAGCCGACGACACAGCTAGAGTGCTCTCGCTACCGTCCGCGTTTTTACCCTATAAATAGCGCAGTATTTTTTTTCAATTATTCACAATTAATGTGAGTGCCCAGTCATGGAACCACCCCTGGCTGAAATCCTCGATATTGACACACCAGACTTGTTTACAAATCATGATGAAAATGAAGAACAACTTCTCGGCGGTATCATTAATTTGATAGATGATCAACCCTGGCTAGATGACATAATGAAACAGATATTTCCTCCACCACCACCTCAAGCCCGGAACTATCCTGCGTCAACTACAGCCCATTGTGAAAATCCCCTAGAAACATCGCAGCTGGATAATTTCTTCGCCCTTGCAGCTACACCGGATGTTACTCCAGACGTCTACCCATGTTTTGACAATATAGACTGTATATTAGAAAATATGTTGAAACCACAAGATAAAGACAAAGAACAGGCACAAGATGGAACCGATGATACAGAAGAAGAAGGCCCAGATGACAAGAACAGCGAAGAAGAGAGAAACACAGAGATAAAAGAGTTAACAAGCAAGAGGACAGACACACGAAAAAACAGAAAAGATGACAGAATGAATAGAGAGAGGGACCAGCAGCGGAAAAACAGAAAAGATGCAAGGACAAAGAGGATAAGAGACAGAAAAATAAGGCAAAAAAAAATCGAAGACGAAATGCATTATGTATGGGCCATCACCACATCAACATTGGGCTATAACACGGAACGCCAAAGCAACTTATATTTACATTGTGTGGAATGTAGTTGCCAGTTTGCAAAGTTCGCGATCTCTCCTTGCGGTCATCAGGCATTGTGTGAAAGATGCATTCATCACCGGGCACAAATACCCACGTGTGCACAAGCCAACACGCCCATAGTGTGTCAATTGATACCTTTGACATGCTTTGTTTGTGCTGAGAGAAAACAGCAGACCCTCTCAACGATGTAATTATTATTATTACATATTCCAACGGTTATTTTCATAACCACCCATCTTTCCCGAAAGGGTGACTTCTAACTACGCACAAAAATTTAACACGAGATCACGCACACATATATATCCCCTGTCCTCGTTCAAATAAATTGGCAGCCCCCCGTTATGTTTCGGGCTGTTATAATTTTTATCAAAATAAAATTAGTAACATGCCTGGGTTCAAAAAATAAAATTTTAATCCATTATCATTCGCACTGTGTAATATTAATTAATGGGGCGAGAGAAAAAATTCTGTGTATATATAGAGAGATTAGTCCTGATAAGGACTGGTTGATATCGGACAGGGATTGTTTATTTGGGTGAATGCAGTTTAAAAAAAATATAAAGGGGTCAGGGCTGTATGCTTTTGAAATTGATGTGCCAGTTATCAAACTTATCCTCTTTCGAAAGTTTTTTTTTTGTTTTTTTTGTTTTTTAATAGTTCGCTAATCCTGAAAAGGACGTTTGGAATCAATTTGTTATGCTGTTTTTCTTCAGCAGGGAAGTTTTCCTGTATACTTTCCCCGTAATCTACCGGAAAGAATTATTCCCCAGAGGGTGGCTGTCTTATGGTGGTTACATATTGTACATCATCCTCTTCTTCGCTGTCCGAAATAAAAATCGGGAGATGATCCGTGAATGTAGCCGGGGGTATGGTCATGGTCGTTGTAATCCACTGATCATCTACGAAGGTAGCCCGGGGTATGGTCATGGTGGGTGGCAGGACATCTCCAATCTCGGGGGCTCCAAGGTCCACCAAAGGGAAGGGCGTCGCTGGTGGTGGTGACTGGGGAGCTCTTGGTCTGGGCTGAACTCTTTGTATTGGCCGAGGAGGCACAGGAATGGCGTGTCTATCTTCCGACATCACTCGCTGCAGAAGTACGAACCATCTGTTATCATCTACATGGATGTCCCCAACCGCATTCAGCAATCTTCTTACGTTGTTGGCTGTGGATACACGCCTCGCCTGAACACCGCCCTCTAGCATCTCTACCCAGCCGGTCAGTTCCGTTGACCAGAATAATTTAATCTCTGCCAGCATGGCTCGTCTCCGTCTTCGACTTAGTCGCCCAGGAATAACATTGTTGGTGGTCATCTTGCTATGTGAAATTTTTTAGAATAGCCGGTTGTCCGGAGGTGGCAGTATATATGCACATCGCGCGGACGTCGGCGACAGCGGTCGAAATGCGGGGGATATAAAATTCGATAAACTTCGCCGTGTGTTTCTTTTGAATTTATAAACGGTTGTTATTGTACAATAACTGTCAGGGCCCGTAGAAAATTTTATTTCCAATTAAACTGAGATAATTGAGGGTCTAGTATTAAAAAAAATTAGCCGTCTAGCAATAAACTATACCGTTATTGTATGAATTTTAGCGAAATTTACAGGCCTAATGGGAAAATACGATAGTAGACAAAACCCGCTACATTGAAAATAAAATGATTTTCCTGGTTAAAAATATATGAAGATTAGCACTTATATCCTTCTACTAGTTCGTTGAAAATTTCAGCACGATTATCCAAAGGGAACGGGAGAAAATGATAAAAAACAGACCCTTGATTTCACCGTAACAAACACAGCGCGCGCTGTTTCCATTCAAATTTTCGGGTCAAACACCCCATTTTTCCTGAATGTTGTTTCGTTCAAAATGCATTTGGGACCTGCAGAGTATTGCCCCCTTATTGCGTTTGGGACGTAAGAGTACTGCCATTTTTGCCCCTTTATTTTCTCCGGGTTTGGCTATTTTACAGCAGTAGGCATTGTTTGGGTAATTATGAGGACTTGATATACGATGCTAGCCATGATAATATTTTATTTTTATCATGTTAATGATTCAAGAATATCAATTTATGCACTCGGGGCCCGTGTACAAAAATTGCATGGTTAATTTAAATTATTTTTTCTACAGGGTATTTTTTATTTACAATTTTTTTTATTCCAATTAGCCAGAATCGGTCTATATATTTTGCTTGGTACGGTATTTTTTTGTCATTTATCATTATGGCAGCACCGGGCAAGGAACTGGCTTTTTTTCAATTGACGTCGGATGTTATTCTCCTGGTGTATGATGAAGAATTGCAGCTTATCAAAGAACACCCGAAAGAAGTGAAATTATGTTTAACCCTACCAGGCTGGGCGCTATTTGGCAAGCGCTCAACTACACCCGTGAGTCAAGCCCTACCAAAAAATGTATAAAAAATAACTCCAAGATGACCGCTATGATTACGCCACAGTGACGTCATTATGAAAATGGCATTATTTGGTCGATTTTTTCGTCAGATTTTTCGAATGTTTTATTGATGCGTCTTCTTCACAAAAACTGCATGATAAATTAGTAAGTAATAATACCATGTGAAATAAAACAGTTTTTTCCCACTTTTCCTCGCCAAAAGCAGCAACTTAGAAGAAAAATGCCGAAAACATCACTGTTCTGGTACCCCACATCAACCATTTTGAATTTACTCATGATCCTCTGCTGGATGGGTTATGCATGTGCATATAGGCTCGAAATGACCCGAATATGATAAACTACAAAGTCACGAAGTGTCAGCTCTCAAAGTCTTGTCGTTCCGGAGATAGATTAGAAAGTTTCGTTGTGGGGCCATGAAAGCCTTACACCCCATGGCCTGGTAGGGTTAAGAAAACTCCACTGTGAATATTTTTAATACGGTATAATTGTTTGAGTACCAGATTCAAGTAAAATTTGTCATCTCCTAAATATTGTGTTTTTTTTTATTATGTTTGTGTCTAAGGAAACAATTGCACTTTGCCTATGACAACGCACTAGTCACCATTCAGGTCTTTCCCCTGGTTACCATGATATTGATGATAATGCTCACGCAATGATGCAATGTGCTATATTTGTGGACTTAGGGACAGAATCATGGACCAACACCATCCTATGAATGTCTAACGTTTAAAATTCTTGATATTTCTAGTTGAGAGGCAATCTGATGCACAGTTTACCATTTTAATCACTAATAGTAATCACTTTTGAGATCTCCATCGGAAGGACTTGTTTTACGCTAGTTGCCCATACACTTCATAAACGACTAATATACCTGTTACAATAGCCTCGGTCGGACTACATTTGCTAGTGTTAATATCGGAATCACTTCCTAGATATTCGATAACCCTACCAGGCCTGGCTCCCCCTCCCACTCATCAAACTTCCTACTCTATCTCGGGAAGGACAAAAAATGTTAAGTTGGCATTCCGTGGCATTGACCCCAATGTGGTAACATTGGCCCCAATGTGGGGTCCCTTTGAGCCTTTTTGCATAATCCCCGAGTAAAGGATCTCAGGTAAATTCGTCATTTCCCTTCAAAATTCCTGATAGTCTTCGAGGAAAAGTGGACAAAACTATGTTATTTCACATCAGATTACAATTTTAAATTACTAATTTATTATGCAGCTTTTGTGAAGCCAAAAAAAATATCTATTAATAATCTGACCGAAACATCTACCTAAATAATTTCTTCTTTTTTTCAGAATGACGTTAGAATGATGAATGATGACGTCATTCAACGGGTCATCTTGGATTTTTTGCATTTTCTGATAGAGCTTGACCCACGGGAATAGTATAGTAAGTTTCAGCCCATTAGCTCAAGCAAAGATAAATATACTGATTGCATATTTTTAAAAACATGGGTTTTACGAATGAGTTCTGAGAACCGAATGTGATCCCTGTGATGATCTGTATCTCAGCCACGCTTTAGTGTAGCTGTTCATGTGGACATCTTGAATGACATGACCAGACCGGTTTGAGCGGTATTAGATACAAATATTTCAGAGCGATGATGTAATATCCCTATCAAGTCATCTGATGGAAAATGATTAACTATGTGACCGTCAGAAAGTAAAAAGGCTGTTCATTCTCCACAATGTTCACAAAACTGCAATCACAAAGATTTGTCCAGAGGGTAACAAAACGTCCATGTGGAAATATTGAATGACATGACCACACGGCCCTTAGCACTGGCTGGAGCGATATTAGATATAAACATGTCAGAGCGATGATGTTATAGCCCTGTCAAGTCATCTGTTGGAAAAAGATGAACAATGTGATCACCAGATAGTATAAACGGCCCAACCGGGGATTTATTTATTAAGCGCAAGTTTTTATTCAAAACAAATACCTCTGAGGTCCGACGCCATCCAAGCGCTTCATTCTCTATCATGTTTCAAGTCACAAAACTACACAATGATTTGTACAGATGGCAAGCTTCGGGAACGAAACGTCAACCAGGAGATTTTCACAATATACAGGCAACAATTAAACTCAACATTGAAAGAGTGGTGGAAACGACCTCACGTACTGACAAGACGCCATATGCCCGGTCAGGTAGGGTTAACACTTAATATCCTCGAAAGTTCCGCCCAACCACCCGAGTTCACTTGTATCTCATGTCTCGTCTCAGCACATCGTTCCAGCTGTAAAGACGATCGGAAGATCTCATTCGCTGATATTTTCGGTTCTCAATGTGCATGCGCCATTTCTCTGGTTAACTTAAAAATGTACTGCGCGTGCGCGCAGACCCCTTGTTTATTGTTATTGTTATGACGTTGTTGTTCTGACGTTCTGTTGAATAAATTGATGAAAAAACACAAAAAAAATGTTTTGACTTTTTTTATTTAAGTCAACAAGAATGAGTTACTATACAAATAGAATACAGGGTACAAAATAGTAGGGGTATGTACACATAGAATAGTAGTGGTATATACAAAAAAAGTTCTGCCAGGAGTAGGATTCGAACCCACGACAGCAATTGCTGACCAGCACTTAGGACTGGCGCCTTAGACCACTCGGCCATCCTGACTTTTACAGTTTTATAACTCGTGTATCAACAGTTATAGTTCCACATTTGTTTTTACAAGTCCAAGTAAGTGGTGGTCACACCGTCGGCCAATACTTTTCGTTTGGGATAAAAGAAAGTAAAGGCATCTCATTGCTGGATATAGGTGCGCATCTGGTGGTCCACCACCCGGAATCCTCGGTTAGTGCCACTCGCACTGGCCTGGCTTTGCAACACGCCCAGGTAGAGAGCTTTGTCGATGGCAGGGTCACGTCGGTTGACGCCTTTACAACTAAACTTATTTTCCTCTCCTCCGTCTCCTCCGTAACAGTAGTAGGTCTTAGAGGAGAGCGCAATCATAGCATCCCCGCTCCACTCCAGCTTGAAGAGCCCGGGTGTCCGCTTGTCGTACTGGTAGTGATCGCGTCGAGGTAGCCACAGGTCGCGGTCCGCTTCATACTGATCCCGTAACTCGGGTTTCACCAGGGACTCCCAGTCCGGATGGGAAACGGCCATGTAGGCCGAATCGGTGTCCATTTCCATGAGTTGCCAGTCTGAGGGATTAAAATACACACCCATAAAATCATATATGAATTCCAGCATCCTCAGCTTGGCCACCTGGTAGACCATACATCCAATCTGCAGGGATAAGTTGTACCGGATAATCTTCTTGGCTGAAGTGACTTCATAGGTGTCGTCATCGATGACCTCCACGGATCGAAACAGAGGAGAATTGACTTTTTTGCGGGCTTGGGCAGTACTACAAATGTTCACGTTGACGTGCTTATCCTGGTTCGTAACTGTTTTTCCATAATAACCATTGCCAGTGAGTTTCCAACATTCAGCCATGATGGCTTGACTCGGGTCTTGATCACCTTGACGACGGGCCGACGTCACGAGGTCGGCATTCTCCGCAAAACAAGCCTCGGGTACGTACTGTATCACTTGATATATTTGAGTAATTTCCAAACCGTGGTTCATGTACCACTGCAGTAAGGGCGTGCCCAGCAAGATTTTCTCGGCCCACATACTCCCAATCAACATACGGCGTGGTTGCTGAAGTACTTCATGCTGCTCTGCGTAGGTCCTCATGGTGTCCCCAATATCCCCCCGACCCACCAGCGTGTTCTTAAAGATGGGCGGACACTGGGCGAAGAGGGGCTTGAGAGTGTCAGGAACATGCACATCACATTCTACAAAGCCGTAGAGCTGTCCCGAACGAATGGCGTCCAACATCTGTGGCAGACTGAGCAATCGCCGACGACTCAAGGGGTACTCACGCTCTTTTAGGAACCGTCGTAAATGGGGCAGGGCCTGGCACATCGTGTGAAATTCACACTCCCACATTTCAATGAGATGGAATCCTCGCTCTTTCACGTAATCCCCGTTGGCCACCACTTCGTCGCGTAATTCTTCCGGTGTTTTCCCACGTCGCTCATTGAAGCGGCCAGCGCTGAAATGGCATTCGTGACCGTGCAAGTAACACCCGTAAAATTGGAATACGGTGGGTTTATTGTGGAGTATAGCAAACCCATCGACGGGGAGTCGACGATCTCCTATACGCTTCTCTGTGGCATTGGTCTGGTGTCGTATATAAATTCCCCGTCGATAGGCTTCCCAGTCCAACCACTGGTCGGCGAGATGTTTGTAAGGTGACCGTTGCGGTGTAAAATGCCGACCTTCCGCCAACCAACGCGTATAATGCCCACTGGGCATGGGTTGGGCGAGGGACCACAGGTAGAGGGCATTAGCGTCAAAGCCAATGATTTTGGCACAGGGTTTCCCACTGGGTAGAGTCGTGACATCCTTCTCGTGGTAGCGGTGAAAAATAAGGCTAGGGCCACCCACAATGTTCTTCTTCAAACATTCATGCATGTCTGCATCTTTCTGTTGTACCAACGAGAAGTAGGTGGAACATTCTTGAAACAAATGGCGAAGGGCTAGACCGGGTAAACTTAAGCACTCTTTAAAGATATCCACGTGCATTTGGCGACGAAAGAGTTGCACCATTTTCTCGGCCGCTTCGAGGAAAGGAACCACATCTAGGTTGTTATACCACACCAGGAAATCTCGCAAGGTCTGCATATGTTCATCGTTCCATACCTGCTGTAGTTCGCGGTACGTGTCTTCGGGACATTCCACTTGCTTCAAATCATCAAAGAAGGCGTGCTGGGGTGGCAACTGTGTTTCCTGCAAACGGTCGAGCGATGATATATACGTGTAAGGGAACCTCCCTTTGGTGTGTGCACAGTTATAGGCCTTGACCCACTGATCATAGCTACAATTAGGAGCTAAATAGTTCCGTACATCCAGGAAATGCAGTGATGTAGTGGTGAGGGCCATGTGGTTGTTGATCTTCTTTATGACGGACTTGACGGTATCGGATTTTGCCAAGTAAGGGTAGAGAAATTCCTTGACCATGTTCAGATCGTAACGGCCCGAATTGAATCCGAGCACGGGTAACTGAGTCAGGTACTGCACGAACCGGGCTTTCAGTTTTTCCGCATACGGTTTAGGTAACGGGACATCCTGCGCATGCAGAGGCTGCGACTGGGATTCCGGCTCGGACTCAGACTCGGACTCTTCATCATCGCTGAACGCTACACCGGGTACAGGAATGCGGTCGTCCAGTTGGTCCAGTACGTCCTCGAACTTGGCCACCAACAATTCCGTACTAGCCGCACTCACTTGCTCTAAATACTCCATCATGCGGGTAATCAACTCATGGGAGTCCCCCGTGGACACAAAACACACCGGAGCAGCGTCATAGCCAGGTACGTTGCTGGAAATACTGACACTGAGAGGAATATGGCGCTGCGTCCACTGCGTTTTTGCTGAAAACATGTCCATGGGCTCCAACAGGGCCTCGAAATCGTAACACGCCCGGTAGGGGAAATAACGGTCCTCTTCCGGTATCATCACACCCTCATCGGCCAGTTCCTGGAAAATAGTAGGTGCATTATGATACACTCCACCCGGATATACTCGCTTGACACTGTTATCACAGATTTTCTCGTGGCGCTGTAAGTTGGAGGAGCGATGAAACACGCGATGGCATTGACCACAACTGAAAGACTGAGCGTACTGGCTCATATCGTGGATGAGCGAAAAATGACTCACCCCACCGTTGTCGAACACATTGACTTTCATCGTAGCAGCATACCGTTCTGTTGATCGCCGAACCAATTCAGCCACAAATATATCGTCCTCGCATCGTAATCGATAGACAAAGATATTAATGTCAAATAGTGTTTCCACGTCATCCAAATTCTTAAAAGGCACTCCACGGAAGTGGCGCTCATCCAAGTCTTGCTGTTCTAAATACTGTTCCCAATAGTCATTGGCCACTTTGTCACAACTCCGGGGGTCACACTCGTTCACATGCACGGCCAAACACCGAAACAGACATTTCCGGTCTTTGTAGGGTCCTTGTACCCCTGCTGTTAATGCATACAGGCCGTGTCGATGAAGCAACCACGGAGGAAGTAGTACAGGAGCACCGATAGGATGATCTCTGATTTTCGTGACGAAAAATGTGACGTTGGTGACCATTTCCACCAACCATTGGGTATTGGGGCGTTGCAGGCGGGCCCACTCCAACCGGTCTAATGTAGTGAGTTGCTCGACCACCGGCTCCAGAGAAATCGCATCCGTGATGGTGAATGGCTGGTCAAACATATACGAATTATTACTGGGATAGAAATACCGCAGTTGGTCCGTCTTTTTGTGCCGTAAGATATACCCAAATGTCACATTCAATTTGAAGGCAGTGACCTGATCTGTAAAAATGTTCTCGGCGTAAGTAGGAAGATACGTGAGGTCCTCCAACCGAAAATTATACAAGTCCAATAGACGACGGTGACGGTGGAAACAATGGCGTATGGTAGCCCAGTGACGTTGATAAATGTCCTTGACACGCTCATCTTCAGGCAAGACTTCAACCGGAGGTACTGCTGGGTCAAAGGGAAAATCTTCTCCACGTCTCATGCTTTTCGTCTCATACAAGCGGATAGGCAAGCAGGCAGGCAGGCAGGCAGGCAGACAGGTCAGGTAAGTCAGATTGAATACACCCTACCCTAAAAATCGCGACTCCTTTATACGTTTTTCTATCCACCTCCCACCACACACGACACAAAAACAGGCCGCCATCTTGTACCCACCTCGACATAAAAACTGGCCGCCATCTTGTACCCACCTCCCACCACACGACATAAAAACTGGCCGCCATCTTGTACCCACACGACACAAAAACGGGCCGCCATCTTGTACCCACCTCCCACCACACACGACACAAAAACGGGCCGCCATCTTGTACCCACACCACACACGACACAAAAACTGGCCGCCATCTTGTACCCACCGCCCACCACACACGACACAAAAACGGGCCGCCATCTTGGTCCCACCTCCCACCACATCACGACACAAAAACTGGCCGCCATCTTGTACCCACACCACACGACACAAAAACTGGCCGCCATCTTGTACCCACCTCCCACCACACACAGACCACGCCTACCACCCCCCACCAGCCAATCACAAACACGCTTACATACCACCAATTGTGACGTCATAGTTACATCCGGGTGAAATTTACGCCAATTTGCTCGCTGTATACTACTGATGTATCGGCTAGTAATATTGAGATCAAAAGGTCACAGTCAAGGTCATTGACCATCCACAAATCATTGAAACATGACTAACATGATTATTTTTAAATGAGGTAACCCATAGTGCCAATTAGGTTTTGGTTCTTTATAGAATCGAACCCAGCAGCAATAACCATTAATGAAACCATTAATCAGTTCAAAAACAACACATCAAGCTTTGAAGTTCGGTAATATGGTGTACCAATTCACCCTTGTATCAATCCCCTATAATCTCTCTGTATAAGTTTTAGGGGTGTTTTCTAAGTCTGCGTTCAAACGACGACAGGACTAACACTTTTTGCTGTAGTCAAAGGAAACAACGAAGCGTGTCATTGGAGAGGCTATATAGCACAGATAACCATAACGTTCTGCAGGTATAAGAAAGCTCCTATCCAGATAACAAAATCTGACATAGTTTAGTAATATCTCACCCGGTTTATTGTCGTAGTTTATACAATACAGGTTGAACTCACCAATACCCACTTAACAGACAATGTTTCCGAACGAAGAGTAAATCGGGAGATCCCCCTTGAACTGGTTTGGTGTGGGTAGTTTATTGCTACTAGAACCGGTTCTTTTCAAAGCGGCTGTCGCTTGTAATACGGGTATATATTTATCGATACAGATAGTACAGGGCGTGCAAACTAACTTTATGACTACAGTCTGAATTCCATCTGAAGAATTATAGGTATATCTTCCTATAACATTTGCAGCAGTAAAGCTTGACCAACAATGTTCTTAGAATTTAAAACACAAATACATCCCCTACGGTACATAACATACGAAAAACTCCCTTAAGTATTTCGTTAGTATAGCAAAACATTATTCACAAAAAAGCTGTGTGCAGACAAAATATATAAGCTAACGTTCAAAGTCAACAGTGACATAAAACAGCGTCGACTGGCATCTGAAATTGGGATTTCGTCTGTTTTAGGCATTTTCAGTTACAGTTTAGCATCTAAAATATGACACCTTCAACCAAAGTAATACTTTTAATCCTTGTTAAAATATAAACGTAAAAGCCAAAAAAACAGGAGGAAATCCTAATCTGAAACGCGAGTCGACGCTATTTTACGTCACTTTTGACCCTCAGCGATAACACAATAATGTTATACCAAAAAGTGGTTCTGCAGGAAACACAGCTTTTGTGCAGAATTGAAGAAAGTAATTGTTGGCTTTACTAACGTAACACCTAAGAGAGTTTTACGTATGTTAATATAAGTACTCCTTTTGGCTTTCATCGCTCTGAAATTTTTGTATCTAATACTGATCAAGCCGGTGATAGGGGCCGTGTGATCATGTCATCTGTGTGATCATGTCATCCACATGAACAGCTACAATAAAAGCGTGGCTGGGATACAGATCGTCACAGGGATCACTTCTGGTTATTGTGATGTTTTTAGAAATAAGCAGTCAGTATATTTGTCTATGGGGTCATATGACTTCTTGTCAGTACGTCGGCATCGTATTCCACTACCTTTTTAATGTTGCTTTCAATAATTGCCAAATCTATAGTTAGGACATATTGAAGTATGAACAATATCATCTCCATACTCAAATCTGCGAAGCTGATATATGATGATATATACTGCAAAACACAACGCAAAATTTATAGCATCACCTGACAGTTATAGAACACTTGGATGAGAAGACGCGAAGATTTCTCCAAATTTAAGCCGTGTTGAGCAAAATGCGTTAGACAGCGCCACAAATATTATTCACACGCAGTTTTGCACGTGTCTGTGATGGTGCAGACGAACAATAACAAAATATTTAAACAAAAAGAAAATAATAAAGTAGGAAAACTTTGGTCCGTCTTCTTGGAGTTATTTTTCATCGCTTATTTCACAGAACTTTGTAGAAATATGGTCATTCACCATGTAACTCCGTTGTGACTTCGCCAAATATAGCAATTTTGGTTTTTCTCAGATAGGTCGGGTACACACTGACGTCGCGGGAGTGATAACTGTACAACAATATATGTTTTATACATCAGCTTAAACGCACCTTTACCACATAATTTTCCATGAAATCTGCCTCTAAAATATTAAATGCATCAAACTTAAAGCAATGAACCTCAATTATGGGGTCTTGCTTACAGATATCACTTCATGCCGATAATAGAGAATAATGCATGCTCTCTGAAATCAGGGGTAGTTCAATAATGTTATAGTTTACTAGAAGATCAGCAGAATGTGATAATTATGCGTATTACCTTCTCAACACAGTAAGACAAATAAATTGAGTATATTGACTTTCACTATAGTTTTATTTTGAGAAAACAACTTGATCACTGACGGTCTGAGCCCCACTTACATTCCTGTTCGCTTGACACTTTTTCTATTGCATTTGATAAAATCCCACTTCTCAGAAATAATGACTCGAGCAGGAGTCTTGATTATCAATTATTATTGTGTCCCTATTTTTAGCCCTGTTGAGCCAGTAAACACATACATGTATCTGCAAAAAGTGTTCAATTAATGGCAAGTGATGAGAGAAAGATTCTTGAGTCCGACCGGCAGTTAAAACAACCTGAGATTATCAAATAATACATAAATTGTATTTGAAGTCCAACTATACCCATCCAACTGCTATTGTAAACGCAATCTCCAGCAAGTATAAGGATCACAGATTGGTCTATTTTCTATCCCTTTCAAAATCTTGTTCTCAAATAGGTGTTTCTTTCGTACTTGTGATTGTGTTCGCAAATGACAGCTAGACTGGGGGTTGGACTTGTATATTGTAATTTGTATTCTGTTTCAGCTGCTCGTTGGATCGCAATGAAGTGTTTAAGCATCTTTCTAGGTTTGCGTTGTATATTGCAGTATATTTCACCCGCTTCGTAGATTTGACTATTAAGGTGACAGTTGTCACGCTTCACACTACATATTTGACAGGAGAAGAAGTCCGGTAAAGTAATGTTCCTACAAATGTAGACAAAAATAAAGACTTTGGCGGTTAATTATCTGTGAACATTTGTGATGAGTAAAACTGTCTTTTACTGTGTTCGTGTTAGAGACCTCAAACTTGAGATTGGTGTCGAAAACTAGAGCCCTGGTGATCTGGAAATTGAGATTGGTGTTGAAAACTAGGCCCCTGGTCAACCTGAATTGTTTGTACGGTTTGTAGGACACGGACAACGATCACTTTCAACGACGCGGGCGATCAAGGCGATACCCATCGTCCCTAGGCATACTATTCGTTCAGAGTTACTGTTGACCGTTGAAAATAAGTAACATAGGATATAGATATGACAGTTTCGCTTCAGTCACTTTTATTTGGAGATAATGTCACTTTGTTAATTTCTTTCATCGCACACAAAATAGCAAAGGCTTTTATGGGCCGTCAAACCGACATGACCAGATTGAGAGGGCACTGATATGAAAAGATAAAAATCTATGACTTGATTATATTTTGCCAGGCTTACCAAGAGATATGGATCAACCAAACACCTACATAGGAGATTCTTAACACCTTCACTCTTACTACTCAAAAGCTTTTATTTGGATAGTAAATTCAGCGAAAAGACTATCTGATTCAAACAGCTTGATAACTAATTGGCGCATGGCGTTAGTCTTTATGATTCTACAATGTGGTGGGTACACCAGTATATTATATAGTTTGTCACTGCTTTGCAGGCAAGCACTTTCGTTACCGAGGGGCCGAGCGCTCGATCTTGAACGATCATGATCATATACTCATTGTTTACGAGACTGGAGTAACCTAATGCAGAAAACAATGTTTGTGATCATAGACTTGAGTATCAATATCCTCAACGCTGAATATGTACCGTTACATTTGGTGTGGTAAGCCAAATTCATAACACTAGCGGCACCGCTACAAATTTTGGGGTTATTGCTTATTGTTCACAGAAAAAAATTATTGGATCTCAGAAACATACCGCTGGATGTAGATATATCATAGTTTTAATATTTAATTTTATTTCAACACAATTTTTACCTGAAGGTAAAATGGCTTCAACGCTATTAATTCTCAGTGTACTGATGTTAGTCCGACAATTTACGACATATGTAGAATGTAGGGACAGTTTTTTCTATAAAGTCCTTATAAAGAAAAAAAGGCAACAATCTAGGAAGTTAAGTCAACGCCCTAGATTAAGAACAGGCTGAACTATATATTAGGTACCGGTATAATTTTGATAAAAAATGTGAATCGAACTTACCTCCTATCACCATGATCATTGCAGTAACTGGTGTGAGTAAATGAAAGTTCCCCATCCTTCTTGATCTGGGAGATTAATATCGGCTAAATATCAGTAATTCAATCACAAATTCCGTAGGGTATATCCTATATCTCTGGAAGCTGTCGTGAAGAGATGAGCCAATGAACGACAGTTATCAATTGTCAAAAATAAAGTTTCTCCAAGCCCACTGAAATTCCACATTGCCCGTTTTGCCTTCTGATAAACTCCAGTAATGGAGTTTTCAATAAACTAGTCTTTCATGGCTCAACTTTTGGCGGCAATAGCATTAAGAACGTGTATCGCGTCAAAAATATAATCGGTGTCTCAAACAGCTCTGTGTTCCCTTCTATCACAGCGTATACGCGAAGAGTGTAGACTAAAGGTAAAACTTTTGTGTTGTATAGATATATATAGATGTATAGCCATTATTATAATAAACCGGTATACCTAATATTTATGTACTTAATATTCTCTCTTTGTATTACAATCATGATAAAATACGCGAAAGGAGTGGAAACATTAATCTCTATTCAGAACCACATTGAAATCTGAAATACAGAAATTGTCTTCAGCATTAATTGTAACATATTTTGAAAACAGATTTGGCGAGCGACAGAAAGGGTTAAGGCGGGCATGCTTTCGTCACGACTCCAATTCATCATCTATATAAAGGAATCTGGTTCAAGAGATACAAAAGCACACTTGAAATGTGTGGAATTAAAATGCTTTAATTCAGACGAAATTACAAAGGCTATTCACCAAACCGGTGTCATTTTATTCAGCGCAACACACCCACACTACCATCACGGCATAAACACAAATACGGTGATATATTCCACAAGACCCGAGAGTCACATGGTCAAGGTGAAAATTGATACATACAGGTTATATATGAACAATAACTCTTGGATAGTCCGCCTTTATATAGACGTTATTCATTAGGGTCTTGCGAAGTCAGGCTTTTCTGAACGCTATAGGAAATGAAAAGGTTTTGTACAAAAGCGCCCAGGCATGCATGGTAGATTTCTTTTCCGTTCAGTAGATTTGCCATGTGGTCTCTCCTCAGATGACTGATCGACCCCAAAAGTTTGTTCTCATTTCGTTAGGTCAATTCAAGAACAAAAAGATGCATGAAACCCTGAATCTTGGATGTGTGAACTTCTGTCTGGACCAGAGCTCTATAGTTAAGATTTGTGCGGTCTGTAAATATTCCCATAAATGTCAATATACCACAGGTGTGGTCCACCAGATATGAGAGACCGTACGGTGAACCGTTTTTACTTGTTATTCGACTTGATAAACTTCATCATTCGACATTAACTGACATTGAGATCAACAAATAATTCGTTTTTATAATATCAGTAAATAAATTAGTGATATACTTTAATATGGCGAAAGATAAAAAAAAAATGGATATAAGATACCTGCTTCCTTCTTCTGCTGTTTGAAAGAAATATACCAGCATATTCTTCTCATTTCTGAACAGGGATCTTCCATTTTATGCAGTTGTTTCCTGCTTTGAGTCATGTTTGCTGTTGATATCGACATATCAATAGACAATACTTGCTACTATCATCAAATCATTTGGTGATATTAAATGATCTATATAAATATTTGCTGCTATCATTAAATATAGGCTGATGTCATTTAATGATGAAAGTAAAGCATCTGATATCAGCAAATTACTGTCACCAAGTCTTACGGAAGAACTAGATAGCAGAGGACACATACCGTACAGACACGTATCTACTTCTCGACTCTCTACACCACTATTCCTCATCAGGATCTTATTGAACACATCAGTTCATTGATAATACCGGTGTTCAATAGAGTACATGACCGGTATATTAATGCCTCCAGTTCTACTGTACGTAAGAGATATCATTATTATGCCGTTTCTGTGTTTATTGCTCATTAATAATATTTATGTGAAATTCGGTAACAGGGTATAAGTCTCCCAATGGGTACACATTGGATGCCACTTTTAACTGACCTATATATGTTCTGATACGAATACGCCAATATTGAGAAATCTTCAAAATATGTCCATTTCAAAGCTCGTTTATTCTCATCCATCGAACGCTATATATAGACGATCTCGTTTGGATAATCACTAGAAAAGGAATGATGTCAAGGATAAATGTATCCCTCTTTACTGGATTTGAAAGAAATCACTGATAGTCCAACTGGAACACCATATTTGGACCTATACCTTCATAAAAATAAATAGGGTTTACTCTCAAGCTAACTAACAATAGAGACGATTATAATTTCGACATAATTAACTACCCATTTCTGGATAACCATATTCCAGAAGACCTCGGGCATGATATATACATATCTAGACTAGCAGCATTTGCTGTTTCCTGTGAGAAATGAGATAATTTGAATTAAACTCCAAAGAACATTGTTGCAGACTTGCTATTCCACCAAACGTCTCTGATCTAAGCTTCTCAAATCTCTGTCCAATAATGTCTAAACGTAATGCCTTCTCAGGAAAATGTGTACTCCAATTATAATTCTATAGGGGGCGATATCGGAGTTCACCCAGTTCAAACTGCGAAACCACTAGTTATGCTTTATACAATTATCTGAATGCCTGATCCTGTAAGATGTCAGATATAGTAGACATAGTGTCAAAGAACTGTCAAGGGTTGGGGGATGCCAGAAGGACAGACGTTTTTACAAATTATTTTTGCAAAAGAAAATTTTCGATTGTATGTCTTTAGGACACACATGCAGATCCAAAATTTGCTTATCCAGGAAAAGTCGTCCTTGAGCTTGTGATGAACAGGATTATATTAACGTCTAGACAAGAATTTACGGCGCTGCTGAAACCTAACATCGCATTGTGACGTCACGGGTCGACATGACGACCCTTACGATCACAATTGTCCTTACGATGTTAAGAGTCGACCAGGTCCATAATTTGGCCCTTTGGGGCTTTGTGATGTTAAGGGTCGACAAGTCGACACGACGGCCCTTAACATAGAAATCATAATTACGATGTCGAAATCGTGACTTTTAACGTTTTCGCATTTTCATCGGACTTTCAGAGCCCCTGTAAAAGGTATCCTCTTCCAAGATTCTTGATTTTCATAATGACTCGGTGCTTGAGATCGCATTTCAGTGTAACAACCACAACACATTTGGACCAAATATGACCCAGATTTCCCCAAAGAAATCCCATGCGCAACAGAAAATGTCTTTTTTTTAATTAGTTCTCGAGTGCGCATGCGGGCTGGACCTACGGCGCAAATGACCTGTAAAAGTCCGTTTAGCCTCACATGCCACTTGTCACCGATATGAGCTAGTGTCTATTCCTAGGGGTGTTTGTAGTCTCAAGTACGCACTCAATCCGACCGTATCTGCGCTTTCCCTATTTTTCTCCGAGTCCGACTGCGCAGTGGATCCAGTATGCCCCAAATATACCCACTTTACACCCAAGGTCAAAACCCAAACACATGCACTCGTTACTACCAGAGAGGGAGAGAGAATTAAGGTTTAACGTCGCATTCAGAAATATTTCAGCTATATAGCGACGATCAAACAAACTTCTAAGTATTCAATTCAACAACTCAGTAAACTAATGCGTTAAAACAGGAACAAACATTAAAATTTGTACAACAAACCAGTCTCTCTCAAATAACCTAAAATACAATCCTCTTTTACTCGGCTAAAAAGATCTTCTAGCGTAGATGCTCGATAAAAAGTATCTCTTACAATCTTAAAATCTATGCAGTCTATGAGAATATGTTTCACCGTGAGATCTTCATTACATGGAATACACCTTGGGACCGGCTCCTGTTTTAGTAAGTATTCGTGGGTTAATCGTGTATGACCGATCCTACATCGTCTAATCATGGCCTGATCGAAACGTTTCTGACTGTTCAAATGCGTATAACCAACAGTTTTTTTGATCTCGTGAAGTTTGTTATTATCCATAGTATCCCATAAAGATTGAAACAGCTTTCTTACATAAGCGCAGATAGATGGTCTGAAATCGCTGTATGAGATTCCAACAGGATCAACTTCTTCATCTAGAGCTGCCTTAGCCAATCTATCAGCTTCAGTATTGCCTTTGATGTCAACGTGACTAGGCACCCAACAAAACACAATATCTATCTGTTGATCAAATATAGTGTCATATAATTGTAGAATTTTCAAGATGGCGGGATGAGTTGAATTTCCACTTTTAATCGCTTTGAGGCATGATAGTGAATCCGAGAATATGACATATTTTTTCCTTCCAGTGGATCTAATACCTTCTAACCCTCACAGTAACAAGGTATCCTTAAGGTATCAAGAAGGTCTCAATAAGGTACAGGCCATAGATCTGACATAGGTACAGGACAGGTACAGTTAAGGCATATACCTTATCTGTACCTCCAAATTTGTCATTTGATCCAACATGAACAAGGTACAGGTAAGGTACGTTCCAAAAATGCTAATGATGCCTTAACTGTACCTCGCTCGAATAAGGTATCAGTAAGGCACAGCAACAAGGTATCTCTAAGGTACTGCTAAGGTATAGTGTAGGTACATGAGGATAAAACCAGTTCAAGAGCAAGGCGCAAGTAAGGTACATCCAGAGGTACCATCAAGGTATAGGGTCTTGCGCAAGGTACCAGGAAGGTATATATATATATGGTCAGCCATTTTATAGCTGGAGGTACCATTAAGGTACAGCTGAAGGTACTGGTAAGGTATACACTAGATAGGGTCAACCCAAACCAAAAGATAGCAGTACACCACAAAAATCAACAAATCCGATTTTAGAAAATATTTTAGTGTATTTACACAAAAACAGTAATTCTTCCATACATAAAATAGCACTATGAATCATATTTACAACAACATTATTTGTCCAGCTCACTTGTTTACAGTTATGGTTTGACTGTTCTGTCTTATTCACTGTCCTTTCTTGTTGTATCCAGACATGCTGTTGATTGTTCTCATGTTGACATGGTAGAAAGCAAGTGAATCAAGGGGAGAGTGTGTGAATTGAAGTCGCTTTCAACAATCTATCAGTCATATAACAATGTTTGTGTCCTATTCCATTTACACCAGGAAACACAAGTGAACTAAGCGCTGATCACCACAGTCCTCTATTTTGACTCTTTAATCCTGCGACTTTGACACCCATTGCCGGTTGATAACAGGGGCTGTACTTGTTGAATGTGTTGTTCAGAAAGCTGAAATGAATAAATAAACATCATTAGAAGGCTGAATACTTTTGCAGCCTGTCCGATGGCAAGTGACTGTGATTTCAATGCCCATTGTATTAATAATGAAGGTATTTTCTACAATAGTTAAGCTATAATAACTATTATCACAATAATTAATCCCTGAATATCTTCTATCTAAATAGAATAATGTGAATGCACTATGATATCTCACGAACATACCTACGAAGTAGGGTTTGATATGATTTGAGAGTGAACTCGAGAGATGACTTGGGGGCCCTATGTGCTACCGTGAGAGAATGTATATAGCAGTCTCTAATTGACAGTGGGTACTATTAACTTCCCCATCTGGTCACCGCTGGTGAGTCATTAGCATGGGAAGTATTATCACCCTTAGTCCCTATTACCCTGGACACTTATCAGTCCAGCAGTGCAGCATAATGTCATCCATCCAAGTCTTGACCCGCTCAAAGTCGCTTAACTTCTGTGATTTTACGAGAACCAGTGTGTCCAACGTGATATGCCATATCAGGGAACCTTCAAAAGTCACAGTGAACCATACATCCAAGGGTTCCCGATGAGCATGACCATGCACTCGCTGAGCCATCAATAAATACTAAAACAAGAGCACAGTCTGAACTCAAAATACACCCGAAAAACATATCAGTCTGAACAGGTGAAACAGTGTATGGATTTACATGTGATAGTTAATGGTGACACATCGTCTCCCCATAATGCACCTACCTACCAAACTTCAGACACGAGTGAAACTACGTTTAGAATCGCCGAGATAAAGAGGGTGTGTCTTGTCGCCATGGAAATGGCCCACATCAGCGAAAGCAATGCATGATATGTCTCTCCCGAATGCACCTACCTACAAAACTTCAGATCAGTAGCTTGAAATGTGTGCGATATATAGTCCGGACACGAGAGAAACTACCTTTACAATGGCTGAGATAAAGAGGGTGTGTCTGATTGTCATGGAAACAGCCCACATGAGCGAAAGCAAAACATGACACGTCTCTCCCTAATGCACCTACCTACCAAACTTCAGATCAGTAGCTTGAAAAGTGTGCGATATATAGTTCGGACATGAAACTACCTTTACAATGGCTGAGATAAAGAGGGTGTGTCTGGTTGCCATGGAAATGGCCCACATGAGCGAAAGCAACGCATGACATATCGTCTCTCCCTGATGCACCTATCTGTCAATCTTCAGATCAGTAGCTTGAAAAGTGTGCGATATACAGCCCGGAAACGAGAAACTACCTTTGCAGTAGCTGAGATAAAGAGGGTGTGTCTGATTGCCATGGAAACAGCCCACATGCAGGTCTCAATTTAACATGTTTAAGGAGTGCTGATGGTAACCACTCAACAGGTTACCATGAATTCTACACTGGTAACCTATTGCATAATTATTAACCTAATGTCATATTATTAGTCAAAATTATGGGGACCTGAAAATAGGTTACTACTATTTTTCATATGGCAACCTCCAGGCAACCTGAAAACAGGTTACCACCTTAAATTGAGGCCTGCACATGAGCGAAGGCAACGCATGACACGTCATCTCCCCCTAATGCACCTACCTACCAAACGCGGGGTCTGTAGTTTGAAAAGTGCGCGATATTCAGCCCAGACACAAAATGGACGGATGGACAGCGCCGTCCCATAACACGTCTGCTTTTACACAAGCGGGCATATAAAAATAGTTATCAATCAAATTTTCATCAGAAATGGGTCAGCTCAGAACTTGCTGGTAACAATGCCCTAATGCATGTTCATGCCAAAAATCAAGGTTCTAATGTGAACGGTTCTCCTTATTTTGGATAAAATAACTCACTTACTCACTCATTTACCGGGCAATTTCAAAATGGTAGCCTACTTCGTAGAAAAATTCTAATGTACCTGACATTCAACCGTTGCCCTGAAACTTAGTATAGAGTTCAGATAGTGATTTTGCTCACCCTTTATTGCCCCAGTGATGTAACCGTTCAGCACCAGCAGTTTCCCCATAGCTAGGTCTTCAAGTGAGAAGAGCGTGTTCATCAAATATCTCGCTGCTGGTCTTCCATCGCTCTAAGCAGAGGTGTTCGTCTCTGTTGACTGTTTCAGTCTTCTAGAAGGTGCATTCACATAGTGACTTGTTCATTGCCTGGTGATACTGGTATACGAATACACCACTTCCACGTGACAGCTCAACCATCTGAAACAGAGTATAAACATTTCAATGAAAGAATGGTATAAAGTACACCTCCATAAAACATGTACCAATGTACAAAATCACAGGATACAGGCCTTGCTGATTTGTTAATTAATTTGCTAACAATGGATACATATACTTTCGGATATCACGCCACCTTATAAATGATAAACATTAGCATTGTGTACTCATTGTTTTATCAGCATGATCAGCCCTTAATTCCACCAGTACTAATTTTTTTTCCTTGGCGAAGTCCAGAGTTGTTGCCCTTGAATTTGTCACCTTGATGAGTTTGCATGTTCAATAAAGGTGGTCATATTTTCTTGTTTTGGGGTTTGAGGCATAAACTAAACTACATACAACCAAACCACATATCACATACCACATATCATCCATGGTCGAGAATGAAATACCTATTATTAAGCTGTTCTAAATTAATATGCTGTTCTAACTGTGAATATCACAATCAGAATGACTCAGTTGCACATTATTGAGAGAAAAAAGGAGAGCCCTTCTCTTCACTGATCTGTGACTTCACTTGAGCAGTTACTGGGTTATATAATCTCACTTTTCCCTATCTTTTGACCCTGGAGAGTAATTTTGACTCGTGACAACTGGCATAATTTGTGAATATCACAAACAGAATGACCCAGTTGCACATTATTGAGTGAACAAAGGAGAGCCCGTCTGTTCACTGATCTGTGACTTCAGTTGAGCAGCTACTGGGTTTATATAATTTCACTTTTCCCTTACCCTGGAGAGTAATTTGAACTCCTGATAACTGGCATAATTTTACACATATGTACGGTACTATACTTTCCCAGTATTCAAGCATAATGACATATTTTTCGAATACTGGGAAAATATAGTACATGTATAAAATTATGCCTTTAATGGACGACGGATGAATTATGAGTGACGGACGGACGCTTGTAATTGGGCAGAACTTCCAGCAGCATGACAAACCGTACAGTGTGTCAGCCAGGATATAACATCTACCTGTAAAAGTATCTCATTTTGCTAGATTTGGACAGTCTACTAAATTTCCTTTCTTCATATCCCTCCCATGTTAAATTTTCAAATTCTTGTCTGTCCAAATTTGAAATTGTCTCTCCATTGGGATATATCTCTGCCTAAATCCTGTTAATGAGAAAAGACAAATACTTACACTTTAAAGCTGTGCCACTGACAGAGGTAAGATCCCAGGTTTGGGTTTTGAATATCCTTCTGCCTCTGTTACATGTGTGTACTTGTACTACATGTAAGTCAGAATCTGCAAGATGAATATCAAAAGGCAATTATTATAAAACTTGATCAACAGCGATAAAATATATATTATTGTATCGTATCAGCGGACATCAACACTGAGGAATCACCTACTTAACTTGCTCAAAAATCAAATCAGGATAGTAGAAATAATTATAGACATGACACAGCTTCCTTTTTTCCGAGATATGGAAATGTCAGTAGTTTACAGACCAGGCTGCTAAGGAAACATGAGGTTATCGGACAATAAGCGCAAAAAGGATGAATAGCCGATCACACTATTCAACATTTTTAATGGATTCATATCCACTTCAAATTTCATTCACCTGTTGATATTCAAAAATGGATTACAGAGACACCACACGCCCTCAAAACAAGAGTTTTGGGGGATGTGGATGGTGGTATTACAGTGAAGTGTCGAAATATGGGGTCTCTATATATATAACCCCATGCTTTATACAAAAATACACAAGTTCATAAAGTTCGACTGCGGTTCGCAGTTCATTAGTCGAAGAGACCAGCAATTATTTCCTCAGATATTTGGAAATCTGTATTTGTTACCTGCGGCACGCAGGTCTACGAGAGGCTCGCGTTGTTGTTGTTCTTGTTGTTCTTGTTGTTCTTGTGACTTTTTGAAATACGCATGCGCTAAGAGAGTGTGATCTCTGCCACACTTTTCTTTTCAACCTCCGATCTCACATGACAACCCTGTCTTCAGGCACATTTGAATTCATTTGCAACTATATTTGGTGGAATGAATTATTGCTTCGTTGAATTTCATTCAGACATCAATTCTCTTACGTCAACACGCTAAAAAAAAAGCTGTCGATCGACACATCAGTCATTGTTTTCAGATATTACCATTTTCACTGAACAGTAATTACACGTATATAATTTTTAAGATCCTTGAATTGACTATATACCAAGAAGATGAGCCGCAACCGTGTCAGTGGTTCGGCTAATTTGCATACAGTGATAGGCGACTGCCTTAGTAAGTTGAAAAATAAGTTAACTACATCTATAACTCATTTTATCTACCCAATCTAGATAATTCACAAATTGGTGAAGAAGTAGATAAGCAACGCATTGTCATTATGATTAACATTGAATAATACTTGGTATCAAATTATAGATCATGCATCATAAAAACAAACGCAACAATTACGTTTCCGAAATTAGGGACAAACTCACCAACTTTCGTCGAATAAAGATGTTTAACTTATAGAAATGACAATTTGGTATCATGTTTAACTTTATCCCCCCAAGCAATTCGCATATATGGAAATATGTTTTGAAAGGAAGAATAAGTTAACCCTCTGTGGGAATCGAAACAATGACCCTCCAATCACTGGAGATGAACTTACTGTCTTAGCGAAACCGACTCATTGATAATACTCAAAACTGACTTTATGCGCAACTGGTTTTTTTATACAGAAATCACTATTTTGTATTTAATGAGTTAGACAACCCTATGAGCGAACAATACATCATAGTTACAAGTATGAACTTTGGCACATGGCTATTTTGAATGGTCCTCTTTCGGAACACGCTCTCTATCCTCATTCTCGCAAGCCAGGGACTCGCTTCGCTGGTATTGATGTTCTCGTCCTCCTCGGCACTCAGAATCCCTTTAGATTCACTCCCGTGGATTCAATACTTATGTGTATCAGCAGATAATGGGCAGAAACATATTGCATTTCACATCATTCTCTCAAGTCAGAGCCCATTTCGGCTAGAATTTACTGGTTCTACACTTCACAATTTACGTTACTTTGTCAATCAGTTTTACGAATGGAATTACGTCATATATTAGCAGATGCTGACTATAAAAGCGATCTGTTTGACCTCGTTGTCAAAAGCTTGGGCCTTATTTCCCGGAGGAGTTTTTGAGTTTGATACTTAGATGCCTTTCATATTGACTTTAACTTGGCAGCCGTTTTCGTGAATGCAATAATTGATGTACCAAAAGATAATAACGAGAATTCGACATAATTCTCTTGCACACAAACCTTGTTCAGTGAACTAGCCCTGACATTTCGAACATAAATCACCTTCGGAATGAATTAGTGACAAACATATTCGCGAATTGAGTATAGGGAGATATCCATAGATACTGATTAGAAATGTTTCTTATTTACAGAATTTTATTTTTAAAAAAAGAAATTAATAAAATAAGCAACCTTCAAAAAGGCTTGGTCGAACATGAGATGATATTTCCTAAGAATTAAATAGTTAATCATTTATATAGAAGGAGCAAACCATTGACTTGCTGCACGGAAAAGAGTGTCAAGGTATTCAGTTTGCAGATGATAACACACGTAAATGCAGAAACTTAATTAATTATTCTAATCAAATATCAATACTGTCACAGGCCTCAATTTGAATAGTGAAAAGTGTAACTATGCCCCTTGGACAGTTGGGTAAAGCCTTCAACCCCCTTCCATAGTTTCACAGATCAAAGAGATGGACCTGATACTAAATTCATTGAAAATTAACTTAAGGAAATATAAATTTTCCAGTTTGCTCGGCAAAGTAAGCGAGAAGGGTAACTGAAGCGCGTCGATTTTCGCGCTACGATTAAATCCTTGAAATTTATTTGGATTTCCAAATATTTGAAAGCTTTTTTTATTTGCAAAAAGCAACAGCTGAACCGAATGTTTTGAAACTTGGCATACATGATACTTGTACCAAGACATTGCCAAAGCGATCATTGTGACTTCGTCTGTCAATTCAAAATAGACGGCACGGACTAGTCAAAACCGTTGGATTTTGAACGGGGAAAGTGAATATACATATATTGTATCAGACCTATTACGCAATTCCTACAATTGTGGGTTAGAAGTTGAAAATTACTTCCCTTGGCATGAAAACACTGGCAGATGGCGCTTGTTCTACATTTACCACTATCTCCGCTGATATGCCTTTCACTGTATTATTGCCACTGCCGCAGGTTTTGACTACAATGTAGTCATTTCTCACTTGTTTTGTTATGAGTACTTTGAACTCCAAACTTTGTATAGCAAGAAAGAATCATGCTCCATATCTTTGCATACTCATTCTTTAACAGCATGTCAGCCCTTAATTCGACAAGTACTCTTTTTTTCCTTGGCCAAGACCAGAGTTGTCTGCTATATGAGTTTGCATGTTCAATAAACATGATAAAGGCGGTCATATTTTTTCAGTTTTGGGGTTTGAGGCATAAACTAAATTACAGTATCACGTACAACCAAACTACATATCACCCATGACCGAGAATGAAATATCTAGCTCTGTTCTAAATTAACATTTTGTTCTAATTGTGAATATCACAATCAGAATGACTCGGTTGCACATTATTGAGAGAACAAAGGAGAACCCGTCTGTTCACTGATCTGTGACTTCAGTTGAGCAGCCGCTGGGTTATATAATTTAACTTTCGCTATCTTTTAACAATTGAGAGTAATTTTAACTCTTGATAACTGGCATAATTTTATACATGTACTATATTTTCCCAGTATTCCAGCATAATGACATATTCTTCGAATACTGGGAAAATATAGTACATGTATAAAATTATGTCAGCTATCACCAGTTCAAAATAGTCATGGTTTAACAGATAGGGGAAATAACTCAGTAGCTGATCAACTGTTCTCTCAATGATGTGCAACTGAGCCATTGGATTATGGACGCTGATATTCTTTAATGGACGATGGCTGAATTATGATTGATGGACCAGACGCTTGTAGATTTTATATCCGGGCTGACACACTCTAGGGTTGGTCATGCTGGTGGAAGTTCTGCCCAATTACATGTCCAAGTATCACATTTTGCTAGAATTGGACAGTCTACTAAATTTCCTTTCTTCATATCTCTCCCATGTTAAATTTTCAAATTCTTGTCTGTCCAAATTTGAAAAATGTCTGTCCGTTGGGATATCTCTGGCTAACATCATACAATCCTGTTAATGAGAGAAGACAAATACTTACACTATACTGCTGTGCCACTGACAAAAATAGGATTCCAGGTTTGGGTCTTGAATATCCTGCTACATGCATTACTTGTACTAAGTCAGAATCTGCAAGATGAATATATTATAGGCAATTATTATAAAACTTGATCAATATCGATAAAATATATTATTGTATCCTATCAGTTGACATCAAAGCAGGGATTCATACAAGTCGCTTTTTACCACCGAATACCGGTGGTTAAAAAGAATTGAAAACTCAATTCGTATGGCAGGAAACTCAATTGCTTTCGTTTTACTGGACAAATACTCAATTTTTCGTGGAAAACTCAATTCGCCAGACCTGGTCAAAGTTAATTTGACAGCCCCAAATTACGAAATAAACTCAATCGAATGACGATCTTACCGTGAAAACGACACTAACAGGCGCCGGGAGCATGCCACCACGTGTGGTGGTGTTGTTGTTAACGACTTCGAGTATGCTGATCACAGCGCCGCGTAGCGGCAGACACAATTGCTTGCATATATTATTTCCGGAACCCTCAAACGTTTATTGTGTGGCAGCCTGCATTCGTACTGCCGAGGGTTTCCAAACTATCACTGAAGTTTGACAACAGGGACTGCCGCCCAAAAGTTTTTATCGGTCATCTGTCGCCGTAAAAGTTATTTTTTTCTTCAACTTCAGACAGACCCTGTGTAGCTGTTGTTGTCATCTTTAAATCGCGTAGGTCATCAATTTGTCCGCCAGAGTTGCAAGTTTCAGAAATGAAATACAAAGAAAAATCTGCCCTCGCGTTGTTGTTACGTAGAAACTTTTGTGCCTTACTTCCCTATTTTGAAAGTGAACTCTTCCAATTCGATTCATCGGCTTGTGGGCTTACAACACGGGTCAGTGGAAGTTTCCATTACCGCAATAGGGTTGACAGCCGACAGACAGTCTTGCGCTTTGTACAGCCACGTGCCTGCAGTCAGTCGACCATATTTCCCGGTTAAATCTGGACCGTGATGCCGACGTTCGGTCCATTCAGTATCCATCAAACACGAAGTAAAAAGTGAAATGTCCAGCGATGTCAAAGATTGAAAATACATCAAGACTAAACGTCTAAATTTCACATGACTTGCTAATAGCCAAGACCTGCAATCATGATCGGGTTGTATTTTTGTAAAGTACATTGACTGGTCTACAACTTCACTCGTGAGATGTCAGTGCGACTGACACTGCGACGAGACCAGGCTGCATATTTTATCTTCGTCTGCTCCATAAAGTTGACTCCTCGTTGATTATAAACAATAAATTTTCATAGTTGAAAGAGTAATGGAAAACCATACTTTAAATACGAGGTGACCTCCAGAACTGGATTTTGGAAAACTTAACAGGAGATAAATAGCACTCAAGAAATTTGCTTAAAAAATTTAACATTGAGTAAATGTGACCATCCAAAATATTCGGTAGTTTTCAGAAAATTTAGACTTTAGAACTTGGCAGATCTGTCTCATGTAAAAACTTTATTAAACTTTAATTGAGTAACAATCTGCAGAGGCTGTGTTTGGTGCAGTTAGCTGCAGACAAGAGGGCATGTTTCCTGGTTCGATCGTTTGCTGTTTTGAACAATTACTGCTTGATTTCTCCCTCCAATTTCATTCGTGATATAGATCCCCATGTCCATTGTTATTCAGACTGATCTTGTGGTACGGACGGTACATGTAAATCTCTCGGTTTTTATACTTCATTCGATGAAAACTTTAGCTGAAGACGCGCTGAATAGAATGAGTTTTATTGAATTTGGATATTGGGTAGATGAAAATGTTTTCAAGTTGTCAAAAATAACCCCTGCTCATAGTATAATATATTGACCATATTAAAACACACCAACAACATCCTGTGCATGGTGGTGGTTGAAATATTTGAGAACAGAATACCAATAGGGCCAAGAAAAAAAATATGTCTGTTTCCGGTTACCCGACCGAGTCTAGATAAATCGTGCGACTCTAAAAATTTTATCAGCAAATTTCAACGAAATCACTACCAAGGCCGCGTTTTACGACAACAACAACAACAACCGTAAAGCGGCGCGCCCATTGTCAGCATACCGTAAAGTGTGACTGGAGCAGACCGCATGGCATGGCGGCAGGTTGACGATCTTTTCAGGAAATAAAACCCCTACTTCTAGGTCGGGAATCGAGAAATCAGCAACCTGTTTACGCTTCAGTCGACTTGATCATGTTTACCAGCACAATTTTAAACATATTCTCCATCAACTTCGAAAGGAATCTACTGATTTTATGGCTTGAAATGACGTTTGTTAAAGCAGTGTTTAGCGGACACGGCAGCTTGCAAGTGGTATTCGTTTTCAGCGAAATCGGCGACGACACAGTCAAAGTCGCCGTCAAAGTCTAACCGACCGGTACCATTTTTCCGCTAAAAAATCCACAATTTCCCGGACTTGTTTTATTATGAATGCATTGAAATAAACCCCCAAGATTCAAGCAAGTAATAATTCTTCTGTTTTCGAGAAATGGCTTGTTCAAATCACGTCTCGTTTCTCAAATTGCTCGAATTACATAGGCGCTGGTACAAACCTCCATGATGTTCAAATTAATTTCCCATTTCATGTTATGTTGTATTTGTCAATTTTTTCTTCAGGCTTTTCCAGAAAATAAGTCCACTCTCCCTATGGAAGGCACTGAAATTCCACATGGAATTTTGTATTTTTCACTAAAAATCCTTGAAATTCTACAGGAAAATTTCATCATTTCTGGGTGGAAATCCATGGAATATATTGTTTTGCATATCAAGTTAATAAATTAAAACGATACTCGTTTTGGTGGTAAACAGCAGTCAAACACATTATTGGCAATTCTTATTTCCATAATATCAGTACAATAACTGGTTTCAGCAGAACTCATTGAAATATAAAGATTTGCTGGATCCAGTAAAGATAAAAATATCAACGATATATATTTGGAGGGTATCTCCCCCCCCCTTTATCTTTTGGGGGATAAGATCTTTTGAATATCTGAAAATATGGGGGGATGTGTTTCTGGGAGAATATGTTAAAGTGGGTGGGAATGTTATACAATCAAGAATATATTTGTAGACCATCGTATATGGGACAGGAGTACTGAACATCAAAATAAAATTTATTTCCAAAATAAATTTTTTTTTGGCCCTACCTACTCTATTTTTTTCTGGCCCGTAATCGGAAACAGACATATATATTTTTTTGGCCTAGGTAAATCGGTGGTAAAAAATTTTGAAAACTCAATTGCAATCTTTGAATCGGCGGTTAAAAATTTTGAAAACTCAATTTCACCATTGTGAAAACTCAATTTTGAGTAATATTGAGTTTTCGGTGGTAAAATTTTTGACTTGTATGAATCCCTGCAAAGGTGAGAAATCACATACTTAGCCTATTCAAAATTAAATCAGGACGGCAGAAAACATGACATGCCTTCATTTTTTCCGAGATTTGGAAATGTCGATGTAACAGACCAGGCTATTGATAAGAAAACGTGGGGTTATTGGACAATACATACAAAAAGGACAAATTGCTCGATCGTGCTAATTCAACCTTTTCATAGCCACTTCAAATTTCATTCACCCTTTGATATACAAAAATGGATTACAGAGACAGTGATCAGCTCTTCGCGGCTATCAAACCAGGCCAGTGTAGCATTGGCACTGTCTGTCCCAGATAATATATCCGCGATGTTTTTGGCGATATTTCGGAGCGATAAAAAAATATTAGATGGGAGATTTGTGGGTTATTTTTTGATGCACAACGTCAAGCTTGCATGTTATAACATTAGCAGATCAACGTCATTGTGGACCCAAAGTAACATGGTAGGTATCGGTGATCGACAATTCTCAACAGATTTTAATGAGATATGTCATGGCACAAGTAAACCCATCCTCGCTAAAACCAGGGGTATCTCTATACTAGATATAGCCCCTGGTACGCTTGGGCAATGTATCGTGTTCAACGTAAAGCAACATCGTGGATATATTGACCATTCAGATCACTTGTGTATCCATCAGTGTATCGATTCCACCTCACCTCACTGAAGAGCTTGAATTGAGTGAAATAACGCACAGATGTCTATAAAAATTTCACTGATCTATCCATTAATATTTTATTGTTATGCAGGCTTGGATTAAATAGTTTGCGAATAGTTTAGCACAGAAAGTAAAACCCTAATGTATTTAACCATCAGCGCAGTTTTTTCTAGGTCACGTAACTGGAATGTGGGCGGAACGTTGTCTGCTATGCAAGCTGGTCAAGGGTTCACCTTTGGCTCGCAAATAGAAACCTTGACGTTGTGAAGATGAAGTAAACCTTGCTGCCCCAAAACAACCCATGATGCAATGCATAACACAGCCCTTCTCAGATGTTTACATCAGAAAAGGTAGTGACCAATGACATGCATGGAAGTTTGTTATGGGGCAGCAAGGTTGACTTGGGTCAGATACGGGAAAAAATTTGTATTTTTTAGTTGTGTGAAGTTTCAATGTTGTACGATAAATTCTAAATTGTCTCCGAAATATTGACAGATAATATATTATCTGGGACAGACACTGAGACAGTACATAAGTTTCTGCACCTAGTTATAGATACTTACAGGTACATACTTGCAAATCATTGCCTGTTGTTGTTGTTGTCAGCTGGTTGTTGTTGAATGTTGTTTGGGTATGGTGCTATAATCCCGAAATATATGCTGTTTGTTCTCTTTTGCTTGAGAAAGTAGACGACGCGCGGTGTTCGATCGAGCAATACCGTACGTGTTGTCCGACTCGGCTCGATCGCACAGGTCCGTCGTCTTCCACCGCCCACCCGTACATGTTGTACACAGCTCCCAGTTCCGTTGTTGTTATTTTTCAATTTGTTGTTGTTGTTGTCCAAACAACATTTCTTTCGGGTTCTTTCTTCTTCATTTTTGTCGTCTACGGTATCAATATGCCTTGTAGTTCTACATCTGAACGACCGTACATTAAGAATTTGACACACAAACGCAACTTGGCTGATTGGAACACAAGAATATAAACTTTTCTGCTAAACGGAGTGCCACGTTCAGACTAAAACTTCACAAAAATCCCCGGTACAGCAAAACGCAAAAGTAGCCTGGTTCCCTGGCAAAATTGTATATGTAAGTAATGCAACAATAATTTAGGGTACCAGGCTAGTCAAAATCGACTCCAAACAAAAGATCGGCTGTTCTGTCAATTACGGTGTCGTAACAGCCACCCGCGCAACAGGGTTTTTTTCAACCCACTGAGGCCTAGCAGGTTTTTCGTATAAAAATCTCAACTGATACTTGAGATAAATTTCTACAACTTGGCGAAGTAAAAGATAGTTCATCTGTTTAAATTATATGTTAAATTGGGAGCTAAACTATTCTCTATGGGAAGTTTTTTTGTCATTTACTTCTGTGTTAAACCATGGAGTTAAATAAATAGAAATCTGCGTACTGAGAGTTGAAAGCACAGTTATATGCAGGATTTGAGTGGTTCGATATATTGCAGCGATAGTTTAATCCTTCGAAGTTCTAAAGGAAACTCATCCGCTTCGACATACAAGCTTTCTTTGGGTGATGTTCTGAACGCACCGAGGCAAAGTCTTAGTCCTTGATGGAGAATAGGATCTAGCTTTGACAAGTTCGACTTACTTGCACCATTGTAAACAATAGAACCATAATCGAGTTTGGAACGAAAAAGTGATGGATATAAATGGAGAAGAGTTTGCTGATCTCCTCCCCACTTATAGCTGGCAACTACTTTCAACAAATTTGAGCTTTCGTGCATTTGGCTTTCAAGCAATTTATATGTGATTTGAATGTTAATCGTTGGTCAAACAATATGCCTAGGAATTTGACCTCTTTTACCACTTTGATTTCAGTTCCGTCTAATGTAAGTTTTGGATCTTTGTAGTGGAAATATTTTTCGCAAAAGTGTATACAATTTGTCTTAGCTCTGGAGAATTTGGAGCCATTTTCTAGACACCATTTCTGAATTTTGTTTAGACAAAGTTGTAATGTTCTCTCTATATTGTGTATACTTTTCCCACTACACGATATGTTGAAATCGTCTACAAAAAGTGAACCGTCAATTGATTTATTCAAAACTGCAGCCAAGCTGATGATCTTGATACTACACAGAGTAGTAGACAAAATATTGCCCAGTGGGACACCCTGGTCTTGATCAAAATGATCAGACATAGTTGTACCCAAACGAATTTGGAATTGTCTATCATTCGAAAAGTTGGAAACAAAAACGGGTAAACGGCCTTTTAATCCCATATTTTGAAGATCTTTCAAAATCCCGTATTTTCTTGTAGTATCATAGGCTTTTTCTAAATCAAAAATAATAGAAACCACATGTTCATTCTTAGCGAAAGCATTCTTGACATACGAATCTAATTTGACTAAATGATCAATTGTACTTCTATTTTTACGGAAACCAGCTTGAATATCAGTAAGTTTCTTTTCAGTTTCCAAGTACCGAACAAGGCGATCATTTATCATGCGTTCTATTGTTTTGCAGACACAGCTAGTGAGTGAAATTGGACGATAATTACCAGAGTCGTTATGGTCACGACCAGACTTTGGTACTGGTATAACTATGGCATTTTGCCAGACAGAGGAAAGTCTTCTCTTGTCCAAAGATGTTTCAAAAGCTGATAATGAATATTATCAGGGCCTGCTGCAGAATCGTTAGCTTTTGTGAGAGAAGCATGAAGTTCGTCAATTGTAAACATAGCGTTATAGCCTTCATGGTTACCGGAGGGGAATTTATTTAATTTCATTTTTCTCTTCTCTTTTTTGGAAACATTGAAATTTAGGTACATAATTTTCTGACGAAGAGTTTTTGGCAATTGTTTCGCCTAATTTATTTGCAATTTCTACTCTGTCAGTAATCACCTGGTTTCCGTCGTTGAGATGATGGACGCTGGACTTGGACTCGTTACTACCATGGCTGCGCTTTCTGTACTACTGATGACTTCTCAGATGACGTCACATTCATGTAACTTCTGCTCCATGGTCCACCATACGATCCAAGGTAAATCCACCACACTACCATCTCATTCCCCCTCATGAAAAGGGCAAGATTTGCTGTTTATAGAATTATACTGTTTTAAATTTACCCATGATTCCCTGCTCTTGTGTTCATGCGAGTAGACCTAAAGTGACACCAACAGGGCAAACTATAAGTAAGGTTTCAGCTTTCAATTATTCTGGTGATAGGACAGAAAACTGGGCAGGTCAGGTGGGCTTAAGTAGATATAATTATAGAAAATAACTCGACAGGGCTATTAAATCGAGAGCGTAATTAACTGTTGTCTCACGGATGAATGCAATATAACGCGAGATTCTCATGGCGCTCACATGAGCAAGCATAATTCAAGTCATAGGATAATTTCCACACAAGAAATCGCCTGGGATTTGTTCAAGGAATACCGATAGTAATCATTACTAGAAAGGGCTTACTGTTTTACTGTGAAGTAAACTGGCTTGAGTAAAACGATTATATTTTATTTTAGTGCCAATGAAGTATTTTTATTATGGACGCCAGACATATTATTAGTGGCGGCATGGGTTAAAGATTTGACGCTAGTACACAGTGTGTACGACATCACTTAGTGGTTTTGTACGATATGACTATAACGTACACAGTTTTGTATGACATGTCGTACACAGTTTTGTACGACATAATTTGGTGGTTGTTTGCACTAGAACAAGGTATATTTTTGAGAATTAAGTTCGTGGGAAGCTGTATTTCGCGGATAAATCGTTCAGTAGAACAATCAATTCTTAGTGAGATTGAAGGGTATCAGGAAGTAAATATACCTCCTATCTCCATGCGGGTTAAATACCCATATCTCAACCAAGGGAAGCAACTTTGCTGAGTTCGTGCCAACAGTAAATTCATATAGTAAAACCCCGATAATGTGTCACCGCATGTACGGAATTGAACGCTATTGTTGACCAGCAAATATTTGAAAAACGCAGATTCGGACGGGCGCGGCCATCTTCAAACCATCTCGCACAGAATGATAATCTAAAATGTCATTTACGAATTTATCCTGTTTTCGAACTAGCAGGGCGGTCTCCACTTATTGACCAGTCCCGAACAAGGTTATGCCTTTAACCTAATATCTCTGTGAGTAACTTTTGCAGACGTCCACCTACGATGTTCTAGTTCGTTTATACCTGAAGTCTGGAAATCGAAAGTAATCTCATGCCTCATACTACGTTCTTTAAAAACGCGTTTGGAGCCTTTAGAGCAGACAACGGAATATTAATTTTCGACCATGTGCACATTATGTACATTGTGATGTTAATGGCCGTCATCGCAATACGACGTTAAGGGTCGATCGTGTCGATATTTTGTTCATTGCGATGTTAACGGTCGATATATCGACCTTTAACATCGCATTGGGATAGTAAAGGTCGATGCCCTGTTAAGGGCTTCTACACGGCGCGGAAAGTAAATACACGTCTAACCAGTGTGGATATTTTCGACATAACAAATGAATCTAGTATCTTACCAGATCACAGAACAGACCACTCATCCAGAGTAATCAAGTGTAGATTCAGCAACGCTGAACGTTGCAAGCGATACTGAAAATTTAACTGTTCCTTTAATAATGAAATGTAAAATCTATATAAAGTTAACAAGTTATCGACGAAATAACCGAACAATAATGTGCAACTCCATATAATCCAGAATACTATATGTACCAGCGGAATATCTACAAATGCTAATGAATGGACAGTTTTCTTAGAGTGTTCTCAGACCGTCACCCTTCTGATGAAAGTACAAGCGTCTAGTCCGTCGTTCAATATTCAGCTGTCGTCTATTAAAGAATTTCCTCGTCGAAAATCCGAATACCCATTTCATATAACAGTATTTGCACCAAATTCAAAGAAAAACAATCATAGATTTTATAAACATAGGCTAAAGTTTCCTGCAAGAGAGAGGCAGTTTTCAATGATGCTGGCAAAACATAATGATGTTCCAAGAATATCAAATCCATATCGCTGACCAGTATTCTTAATCCATATAATATTCGTTGTAAAGTCGTTATCTAGAGAATGATGCTTCTCATTTACACTTTGACACTTTGATTGTGATTGTTCATATGAACAGCATGAGGGCCTTGAAGTACATGAGTTCATACGGCACCTAGCCCAGGGTTAAATGGAATTAGAAGTTACGAAACATAAACTGAAACCGAGCGAAACGCATTTAAGATAAAAAAAAGGGGATTTATTGCTGGTCGATATATTGGGGGAGCGTATCAGATTTATTGATGACTTAATGTTCGAAAACAAGGAAAGGGAAATCCATGCATAAGATGGCTTGCGAATCGTGTGTCGCCATTATCGCGAAGCGATATCCTGTACTTTACCGTATACTGTTCGGTCTTCGGAATAGGTTAACCGGAAGACTATACTGTGAAGTCATGTGGCTGTGTCAGTATGTCGGCACCTCTTCCCACTTCCCTTATATGTGTTGTAATTCATCCGGCCGAGAACAGACTCGAGAAATCTGATAAATTACATGGTTTTCATACCACGTATGAAACATATATTGCCTGGGCTGACAAGAGATACAGATATGAATAACTTCCGTATCATCCAAGGGGTGTTGTAGGTATGTAATTTTGAAAAAGTAGAACAGCACATGACTCGAAAATGGCGGGGTACGTGGGGTTACGTTGATTGAGTTTATCTGATTGGCTGATGACATCACGTGGTGTTGTTTTCGGGGGAATCCCCGTTATAGTTGCCGAAAGTAGGCTGAAAATGGATACACACGTTCCCAGGGTCAGTCTTACCGCGTATTGATGACCGAGATGGTTACAGGTTGATCCTAAGTCTGTTGATTTCAATTAATTTTCAAAAGGCGTTTGATTCGATTTCATGGATTTTCATGAATGAAGTTATCAACAGGTTCAATCTGTGGGTTACATTTTGACATCAGCCATTGTTGATTCCAATAGGTTTGACGAGCATTCTATTCCATTCATGGAATTTCAACACTTTCACAATGTTGCAATTCAGCAGCAATGCCACGCATTGTGACTGTTCATATGAACACCATGGGATCTTGAAGTAAATTGGTTCATACCGCCCCGAGACCCGGTTAGACACAAGTTACGAAACGTAACGCCACAGATCCTGCACGCTACTCGTATTTTGCTATCAGCATACGATATGTATCGCCAAATTTGAGAAAATTTGAGTGGAGGCGCTTGATGGTATAACCCTGTTTTATAAGTTTCTGTAATAATGTTTTGTGATGTTGATTAAAATCGTCACATTTAATATCGTCACATACGCCATATGCAGGTCCCACTGAAAATTGCTGTTCAGAAAGGGTTCATTTTTATAAAAATATATGTCTAAATATGATGTGTGGCTTTCAAGATCTATGGCTTTACGTTTCGTAACTTGTGTCTAATTCCGCTTAACCCGGGGCTAGGGGCAGTATGAACCCATGTACTCCAAGATCCTCATGGTGCTCATATGAACATTCACAATCAAAGCGTGACTGAGATACATAATTCTCTAGATGACGACTTTACAACGATTATTATGGATTAAGAATACTAATCAGCGATACGGATTTTATATTATTGGAACATCATGATGTCTTGTCGGCATCATTGAAAACTGTTAACCGCTTCTCTCTTGGAGGAAATTAGCCTATGTTTATGTATACTATGATTGTCTTTTTGAATTTGGTGCTAATACTGTTGTATGGAATATGGAATAGGTCCTTGGATTATGGACGCGAATATTCTTCAATGGACGACGTCTGAATTATGAATGACGGACTAGACGCTTGTAATTTCACTCGTTTCTCTATTAAAACATCCACCACGTTTTTACAAATTGTGTTTCTAATAACTTTCTTGTAAAATGACCTAAGGTAATAAAATTTGGGCACAATACACTTATGCAGAACAGAATAACTGTCTCTTTGTTTTGAATTTCACATCAGTTTCAAAGCTATCAATGTTGTTAGATGAAGGGATCGCACTGGTCTCATGTATTTGAGTTATGGAACATTGTAGTATAATCAAATCACTTCCAGGGCTAATTTACAAACGTTAGACAGGTTTATTAGTTTGAGAAAATGAGTTCAAATCCTTTTCATTACAAGTATATACGTTATTAGCGAGGAATGAAAACTACACTTTCACAAAAAGCTTCATGTAAATTTAAATAACCTATTTATTTTAGTCGGAGATTATTATGATTATTAGTGATATACGTGTAAAACTTATTTTTCATGTGGTTTTAATTATTGCAATTTGATTAAGCAAAAACTGAGGAATACACAATCTCCTCGTTTAGACCGGTCTGATAAACTTAAGTGCCCAACTCCTTTCTATTTTTCTTTCCAGGGGAATAACTCTAGGAGAACTATGACTGACATATGTAAGATTGGGAATCAGACCCATACGACACATTAGTGGCCCATTTCACAAGAAGTGTAAAACACATGATGACATTTCAACTTCCGAAATATAACATTATACTTATAACATTTTCTGTCGTGTCGTTTTTAATTCGACTTGAGAGAAAGCCATTTTCAATGTTGTAAACGTATTATTCCAAATATATAAGTTCCATCCGGACTATTATGGACGACGGCTGAATAATGAATGACGGACCAGACGTTTGTAATCAGTAGTTTCCTTCAGATCCAGTGAAAGAATTATATTTCATTCACAGCGTTGCGAATATAGGGATTATCCAATGCCAGGAGATCGTCTAAATTGGGTGGTGAATAGTTGGTTCATCGCGACAAAGCTGAAATAGTGTTGAAAGCGACGTTAAATTCTATTCACTCACTCGCACACTCAAAGGGCAAGGTCACAGTCCCCCCAAACTGAATCCAGTTCTGACTATACTATGAGGTTGGACTATTCAGAGTTGTCTCCCCTACATGTATATGGCATTTATCCCATGGAGTTGTCTCCCCTGTTTAATACATGTTTGAAACAGCTACATTCAGTTAAACAGTTGAGAAATAGAAAGCATGCATTTACTAATTTAACTGGGAAAGGGGTCATTTATGAACTTTATATCTATTTATTAACTCGAGAACAAAGGTTTACTTCATCACGTTCTTCACATTTTTCTTCATTCATGAAATTTTTCCCAACTGAAAGGAATCTATTTGAAGGAAAATTAATATTTTCTTGTATTTGATATTTGTCAGAATCAGCGTGGGCGTGTGAGCTCTTGTCTCTTGTTTCAAGGTTAGCTGGTTACCAAGAGTTAATCCCGTTTTAGTTTATCATTGAAACTTCGAAGGAATAAGATGTCTCAAAGTTATCAATTTTGAACATGTTCCCTTCATGGATGTTATGTTGTTCGTTACTTGTTTGCTGAGAAAAGAATGCAAGCCGAAGGTCATTAAACAAGTCATAATGGACTCTTTTGCATCTGTATGTAATATACAATGTAAGAAGCAAATTAACTGGAAGTGTGTACCATTAGATAAAACTAGCTAGACAGCACTGGCACGACTGGACTCTAGACCCTTCCACATCCGTACACATGTAAGATCGTAGATGAAATGCAAGAGCACAACGCGGGGGTGCTCTCATGGGTGGGAGAGAGAGAGAGAGAGATATTTATGGTTTTACCAGTGTGATTAATTATGTACATTTCGTAGGATTAGTCCTCATCTCTGGCCGTGACTTGGCAGAATATGGGTTTGCCATAGATATAAGATTGGTCATAATTTTTAGGAGTGGCGAGTCACATTCATGACCTTATATTTCTCAGAATTGAGCAAAATAAAAGCCAGGTCTGACAGCAGTCATATATCTCATCCCATTTGAACAAAGATGTAAGTAAAACTGGAGTGGCGCCCACGTTTCATTCCCTCGAGGACAACCAAGATATCATTCTACTATCTCCCTTATAAGCTTGACTTTTCTTTGAACAAGGCGAAGCATGCATCCGTCCGTTGCTGTTATTTTCAACGGATCGTTTGAGTAATAGTTATGTACCAGTACGGAGTACACAGACCTGGATGGAGAATCAGGATTACTATTCAAATTTAAGCATCGGCACATCTCCAATGATGCATCACAAGATTTTTGTTTTGAATCGTGCGAACATGAAACTTGCCAATCTTTCTGCGAACAATGTCAAATGTTATAAGAAGGGAGGCTGAGTAGCCAATGCATTGCAGCGAGTCTAAATGTAACGTACAGAATTCTAGTTCATTTGCTTCTGGTATTATTCTGATAAAAAGACAATACTTGACTATTTAGGTTTTTTCCAAAAACCGTGGTGAAGTTCAGATGTATGCTGATGATCACAGGCATGACAAATACCAATCGTTTCTATGATTCCCAGACATCGATATATAAAAAGGCCTATAGGCTCTAGTTGTTTTTTTCTTCAAGTTGTACTGCAATATAACACTGTTATTTAGAGGGCTTTTCCATCAACCGTCTTGCTTATAATAATGAACTCCTTTAATATATCGGTGTTAATTCTAACATGGTTTTCAGCCAAAATGTCTCTCCAATAGTACGCACAACTAACTGGCAATATGCTCAATCTCACAACCACAAATTATCAGGGGATTTCGAATACTTAGGACCACGGTTTTGGTGCAAATTTACAGTTTTGATTACTTAGGAAACAAGATGACGTGCAGGTTTCAAATTTAACCAAGGCCAGGAAGACCATTACCGTGGATGCCCGACCTACTGGCCTTGATGCCCACTGTTAAATTTCAACTAATTTTATGCCAGCCAGGCCCGAGTGCCCGTAATTCCACCAAATTGGGCTTGATCTCCAATTTCCCGAACTCGTAACATGGATGTGATCTGAAGAAAAGGAAGCATTTTCGAATTTACTTTTAGTGTCTTGAAAAGGCCTAGTTTGGGAACTTAATGTATATCAAAGAAGTGGTAATCAAGTATTGTGTGATGGATTTTTTTCACTGTTTTGTTTCTATCAATACAGGGGACACTTGTATGGCAATGCAGATAGACTTCGGCCAAAGGATATCAAATAGGGTTGTTTTGTTTCTATCAAAACAAGGTTAGTTAGGCCACAACAAATTTATTTTTTGTTTCACTGGTGGATTTTTTTTTTAAATTACTAAAAATAATATTGGTGTGGTCTTATATGCTGTTTCTTCTCAACATCCTGGGAGATTTTACAGCATTTGTAGTCATTGATTAGTGATACTAACCAGTATTGTTAACATGCTTTTATCAACACAGGAAGAACATGTATGAAATTTGCGCATAGACTTCGACCAGATATAGCCAAAGGATATCAAATAGAATTCAACGAAAGGTTTGTTCGATAACAATAGTTCATGTTCAAAATGTCAATGTGCCTTTCAATTTTGTAGTTAGCTATGTAGTATGACATATTGTAGTCGCCTATATTTCACAAATATTTGCTGTCGTGTAGGATGTCTGCCTTGTAAGATGTCTGCCTTGTGTAGCCTTTCTGGAAAATTTTTCTCATGGCTCAACTCTGTGGTAATACTATCAATCACATGACTTCATCCATCTTCTTATACAAGTCAGCATTTAACCTTGATAGATCAGATCACCGAAAGCATTCAAATCCGAGGTGTAAATTTGATTGTACAAACCAGAGATGAGCCAATCAGAACATACCCAATGATTGTGTGTAGGGTGACGTATTCACTTCTTCCTCCTAATATGGCAGTAATAAAATAAATAACCACTGCACATTTCAAAATTCCAATGGATTCGAAGTCAATGATGTTTTTATGTATTTATGGATTCTTTTGAACAGAGCCAATGGACCGATCTATCAAGGCTAATTCAAAGTGTGAACGGGGAAGTCGATTTGTGTATCAAGATGGACTTTGTTGTATAGTGACCTAATTTGAATGGGAAGGTTAAGGATAGTTCCCATGGCCCAAAATCAAGTAGCCTACGCCATGAAATCACGTGACTTTAGGCCATGAAATCACGTGACTTCATGAAATCACATGAAATCACGTGACTGAATGCTCTTAAGCGTGATTACATCTAATTAGGATGCAAATTTGCGCTAATTAGCGTTAAATCAGTATTACTGGTTACGGGTTAGGTTTAGGGTTTTGGGGTTAGGTTTGTGTTAGGTATATAAAAAAAATCCAATGGTTGCTCTCAGCTGCTTCCGTGGCTCAGCCGTTAGATGGAGCAAAGAATGGCGGGTTCGATCCCCGTCGGTGCCAGTTCGTTATTTTCGGACAGGGTTTTTCTAGCTCGTAAATTGTTGGACGGGTAAATACAGTGCCCCAACAACATGTGGAAATTGCTGGAAAAATTCTAAGGCCAAAAAATAACAAATAACAGGCCACTTGATTGTGGGCCATGGGAACTATCCTCGACGTGAATGGGAAGCTTCAGTGTACCTGAATTTATTATTTGGCAATCGCAATGCTTACCTTGTGAACTATTATATTGTGTGGTTGATACGGTTATTCCTCTATTAATTCAATCACCCCCAATTTTGTGGGCAAAAAAAACCCCCTCAGCTGTTCTAATAAATTTGATTTTCCGGTGGGATATATCACTTCCTGTGATTGAATTATTAGGGTAATTGTGACCATAAGCCTTTGTGGGCTTGTCTAAAATTTATAACTGGATATTGGGTATTTCCATGTTGTTGATGTTCCTGCCACTATAAGCAATAAAATAACTTCACTGAACAATGGTTGTGGAAACATAAAATGATAATTACTGTAAGTTAAAATCTAATTTATCAACGTTTTCGGGCAATAGGGAAAAAGGAGTCAATTTTACGTCTACTGTGCATCTTTTCTGCTCATCTACCAAAATCGGGATATCCCTTATAAAAATGTACCATGATGTACCATGCTGAAAGTACCATGGTACTTTGGGACATTGTACCATGGATTTACCATGCATTTACCATGGTAATACAATAGATTTACCATGGTGTACCATGCCTGTACTATGCTGTACCATGCCTGTACCAGGTTGTACCATGCCTGTACCAGGGCCCGAGGTGTACCTAGAGTAGTATTCCTCAAATATGCAAATGCAGAGGAGTACTCCTCGCTACACTGCACAGACTCTGTGTTTATGAAGCCTCCTACTCTACTACACTGCACAGACTTTGTTTTTTAAGCCAAAGTACTCCTCACTACACTGCTGGGGCACAGCCTGAAATCTCCTACTCCTCCCTACACTGGGGAGACTCGACTGTCTGCCTGCCTACTCCTCTGGATACACAGCAAACTTTGACCTAGTTTCTCTTGCAGGATTTACACCCGTTACAGAACTCTGATGCAGAATGGTAGATTTAAACATCACCAACTAACTGATTTTGAAAAGGCGGGCAAATAAGTGAAGTCTTTGTTACAAGTAGTGGGTGATTAGATCTTCTTTTGTCTGATGTAGAACTTTCATTATGGCAGATAAAATAGAAGGTGGGTATATTGAAAGGATTGTGTGTTCATGTAAGTTGTTCATTAGTGAATTTGTTCATGATTTTCATATATTTTCATATGTGAACCTGGTAAAGTAGCATTGAGATGTTGTACATGACTACCAAATATATGCAAGATTATTTAGCACCCTAGCTATTAATAGCCTAACATTTTGGTTGTATTCATCAAGTATTTAATTACTGGTCATGGTACACCATGGTACATTTTTTATAAGGGTTTCAATGAAAATGAATGGAAAAAGAAAATATTAACTATTTATAACGGGAGCAGTTGTGGAAGGATTTCAGAATTGGATAATGTATTCTCTAGATTTTAATACAAATTTAGACCCTAACAGAGGAACGCTGGCGAAATGACTGGGCGAAATCAGAATAATTTGCTTCATGACCATAGTTAGTCATGTTGTCTTGAAGAAAGACCTGGTGACCCATCAGTTTTATTAGATTTTGTGACTTAGCATTGTTTTAGAAACTATTGAGGCATTTTGGAAGAAATGACATTTCTTAGAAAACATGTTTTTTTGTACTGAAGATACAGGTATTTTTCACTGAATTCCTATCTAATCCCATATAACAGAATAGGGTCAAATCAGATTATGCATAAATAAGCCTGGTGACACCCCTAAATTTTATTGTTTATTTTGAATGTTGAAGGCCTGTGTTACACCCCTTGTTGAAATATAAGAAAAATTAGATTTTATTTTCCAATTGTCTGGAACCTGTAGATCACATTCATATCCATGTGCTACTGGAGCTATAACATGGCGATTTTTGGAAATTTTCAAAACAGGCTGAATTTGCTAACAATTGATAGGATAAAAGTAAACAAAAGATTTATCTGCCACAACAAACCATTTATGTGTATGACTTACCTTTACAAAGTGGAATATGTCTGAGCAAAAGGTACACGCAGGCGGCCTGTCAGATTCAATGTCTGGATGGCCCAGAGTGTTCTTTATGCATGCTACCCTTAGCAAACTGAGGAGTACTCCTCACAAGCAGTGTAGCCCGAGGTGTACCTAGAGTAGTATTCCTCAAATATGCAAATGTAGAGGAGTACTCCTCGCTACACTGCACAGACTCTGTGTTATGAAGCCTCCTACTCTACTACACTGCACAGACTTTGTTTTTTAAGCCAAAGTACTCCTCACTACACTGCTGGGACGCAGCCTGAAATCTCCTACTCCTCCCTACACTGGGGAGACTCGACTGTCTGCCTGCCTACTCCTCTGGATACACAGCAAACTTTGACCTAGTTTCTCTTGCAGGATTTACACCCGTTACAGAACTCTGATGCAGAATGGTAGATTTAAACATCACCAACTAACTGATTTTGAAAAGGCGGGCAAATAAGTGAAGTCTTTGTTACAAGTAGTGGGTGATTAGATCTTCTTTTGTCTGATGTAGAACTTTCATTATGGCAGATAAAATAGAAGGTGGGTATATTGAAAGGATTGTGTGTTCATGTAAGTTGTTCATTAGTGAATTTGTTCATGATTTTCATATATTTTCATATGTGAACCTGGTAAAGTAGCATTGAGATGTTGTACATGACTACCAAATATATGCAAGATTATTTAGCACCCTAGCTATTAATAGCCTAACATTTTGGTTGTATTCACCAAGTATTTAATTACTGGTCATATTCAGTTAACTAATTCTTTGAAAGACATGATTATTATATCATGATCACCATGATAATTGCAACTGAGTACTCCTCAGCCTAAACTGCTGCATACACTGCATAGTCTACTGGAGGAGTACTCCTCTGCCTACACTGCAGGCTACACTGCAGCCTTATCTGAATAATTGGGACAATATTTTCTGATGCAGTGTAGTCTGCAGTGTAGGCAGATGAGTACAGTGTCACCTACACTGCAGTCTACACTGCAACAGAGTAGTACACAGCAGTCTACACTGCAGTCTACACTGCAGCAGAGGAGTACTCCTCAGACTACACTGCAAGCTACACTGCAGCCTACACTGCAACCTCATTTACATAATTGGGACAGTCCTCTGGCTACACTGCAGCCGATTCCTCCAGCTGATGCAGTGTAGTTACAGTGTACACTGCACACTATCCTATAGGTACTCCTCTAGCTACTCCTCTGACCACACTGCACTACTCCTCAGTTTGCCAAGGGTATAGACATTATGCTTGTTCTACCCCAAGAATTCAACTGTATTCATTCTCATCCAAACCAAACTTAATTGTATATGCTAAGAATATTTCCTATCTCCATCCAATTTCTCCACCCTCACCATGGACATAGTGCTGAAAAGGCTTCCTCAATGGGGCATGGTGCCACTATTTAAAAAAATGTATGGTCACCCCCAGTTTTTACTCCTCATCCATTTTGGCCTCGGAGTATTGTCGTCACCATGTACGTACGTCCGTCCATCTGTTACCTCATTCTTGGTAAAACCGCTTGAGACTCAACCACCAAACTTTGAACACTTATTTATAGTGCTAAGTCAGACGCCTATCGAAAGTGGCTCCCGTCATCCCATAGTTTACCGAGTTATGACCCTTTACAGACAGATTAATTTCTATTTCTTTCCTATATGCTTGAATGTAACCAACTATATCTGCAGAACTGTGTTCGATATAGCTACTATATTTTGGGAACTTAATTATATTGTTGTATTCTAGTAGCCAACAAAAAAGTACTCGCTTCGGCCCCTTTTCGGGTGCAGTTATCTCTGATTATTGTATATATGCTTGAACGTAACCAGTTATGAATAATTAACTGTGTTTGGTACAGCTACCAGATTAAGAGGAAACTTTTTTATCCTGCTGTAGTCTAGAAGCCTACAAGAAAAATTGTTGTCTCGGGCCATATTTTATGGACTTATGCGCCTTTTGGATGTAATAATCTCTGATTTTGTGATCTGTAGTTGAATGTACAAGTTATATCTGCAGATCCGTGTTGGGTACATGTGTTAAATTTTGGAAACTTATTCATCTAGTTGTATTCCAGAAACGTCAAAAAAAATCATCGTCTCGGCCCTTATTTTATGGCGTTATGCCCTTTTGCGGGTGTGACAATCTTGGATGTGCTTGAATATAACCAGTTATATCTGAAGAAGTGTGCTCAATACAGCTATCATGTCTTTGAAACTTATTTATCTACTTGTATTCTATAAGCCTACACAAAATTATTTCGTCTTTGCCTTTATTTTACAGAGTTATGACCCTTTTTGTGTAATAATCTAGATATGATTTTGTGATATATAATTCTCGAATGTAGCAGTTATATATGCAGAATTAATGATATTTCCTAAAGTGGACAATTATGGATGGTTAGTATAACCATAATTTGTTGCACATTCTCGGCATATTTCTCAATTGCTTTGGAGAAGCCAAGGGGTTTTGTGAGTCTCACCCTCATGTTATTCCATATTTCACTAGAAATGTATAAATTCTGCTTCATATGGTAAATTGAAGAACATTTTGACCGTGGGAAATAATCCTAATGAGCTTTAAACCTGAACACTGGAAGTTTCATCACATTTGCACTGTTAACAATGAATGTGATCCACTCACTTATACATTTTTCAGGCCCCTCATTGATATAAATTCTCCTTTCAGAGGTGGTGGATGTGGAGCTGCAATGAGAGCGATGTGTATTGGACTCCGGTATCCATAGTATGTCCTCATCTCTTTATAGTCTTTGTGTATTATTATAAGGATCTACCGAATTTATGTACTGCAATCAGCAAACACTTTTCCATTTATATTCACTTGTTCATTCTAAACTTGATTATGACTCTATTGTTCACAACGGTACAAGCAAGTTAAACTTGGCAAAGCTAGATCCTATTCTCCATCAAGGACTAAGACTTTGCCTCGGAGCGTTCAGAACATAGTCTAAAGAAATCTTATATGTCGTAGCAGATGAATTTCCTTTAGAACTTCGAAAGATAGTGCCACGGCACTGTAGCTCATCTGGCTGTAACTGGCAAAAATAGCTGTAAGAATTTTTTACTAAAGAACTGCTATAGATGAATTTCTAACTTGTGTTGTCTCCCCCTCCCACTGAACACTAAATGATCCATGCAGTAATTTCATGAGATTTCATAAATCTTCACGGGAAATTCAAGATGCGGCCATATTGGATTTTCGATATGGACCAAAAAAAGGTATCTTGCACAACCGGACCACAAGGTAAACCTGTGTATCAAATTTGAGAAAGATCAAAGCAGTAGTTCCTGAGAAATCGTGATAATAAGTTTCAAGGGGAAATCCAAGATGGCTGCCTGGTGGTCATATTGGACTTTCGAATCAGAGCAGAAAAGCTATCTTGCACAACTAGACCCAAGGGAAACCTGTGTACCATATTTGAGAAAGATCCATGCAGTACTTCCTCAGAAATCGCGATAACAATGTTTCATGGGGAAATTCAAGATGGCCACCTGGAGGCCATACTAGATTTTTAAATGAGACCACAAAAGGTATCTTGCACAACTAGACCCAGAGGGGAACCTGTGTACCAAATTTGAGAAAGATCAATGTAGTAGTTCCTGAGAAATTGCGATAACAAAATTTCATGGGGGAATCCAAGATTGCCACCTAGTGGCCATATTGGATTTTCGTATCTTGTACAAGTAGACCCAAGGGGAACCTGTGTACCAAATTTGAGAAAGATTCATGCAGTACTTCCTGAGAAATCACGATAACAATGTTTCATGGGGAAATCCAAGATGGCCGCCTGGTGGCCATATTGGATTTTTGAATCGAAGCAAAAAAGGTATCTTGTACAACTAGATCCCAAGGGGAACCTGTCTACCAAATTTGAGAAAGATCCATTCAGTAGTTCCTGAGAAATCGCGGTAACAATGTTTCATGGGAAAATCCAAGATGGCCGCATGGTGGCCATATTGGATTTTTTAATCAGACCACAAAAGGTATCCTGCACAACTAGACTCAATGGGGAACCTCTGTACCAAATTTGAGGAAGATCCATGCAGTAGTTCCTGAGAAATCGCGATAACAAAGTTTCATGGGGAAATCCAAGATGGCCGCCTGGTGGCCATATTGGATTTTTGAATCAGACCACAAATGGTATCTTGCACAACTAGATCCAAAGGGGAACCGGTGTACCAAATTTGAGAAAGATCCATGAAGTAGTTACCGAAAAATAATGACAAGATTTCACTGGCAAATTCAAGATGGCCGCCATGGCAGCAATATTTAAAATCATATCGACACCGCATGAACAAATTTGGTGTACTCATTGGGGGGAACATGCATGCCAAGTTTCAGCTTATCGGTCAAGCGGTTTCGGAGAAGAAGATGACGCACGACACACGATGGACGACGGACAATCAGGCTACGACATTAGCCCATCGGGCCTTCGGCCCAGATGAGCTAAAAATTAAACGATCACCGCGATATATCACAAAGTAGCAATCAAATCACTCAAATTCTGCATGTAACTGAGTTTTCTATCGTCAGTACGTAAATTTCTATTCAAAGAAACCCTCCATTATTCCACCTCTTGGAATTCCTATGACTCGTATTCGTATAAGCTCTTATCAACTTCACCATGGCAGTTAACCAAACCAGAAGTCGATATTACACTGACGAAATATGAAAGGGTAGACACGAGCCAGCTCGTGTGTACACACAAATTTGATCTACTGAAAGAAAAATACAGATCGCATCAGGCTATTTATACAGATGGTTCTAAAGGTGGTGAGAGAGTAGCATGTACTACTATCTTTAGTTCCAAAACTAAAACCTGTGACTACCAGGTAATAGTTTGATATTCACTGCAGAAGCAAAAGCTCTATTGTCCGCTTTAGAAGGTATTTTGTCCACTAAAAGAGGAAAAAAGTCCTTCTCAGGTTCACTGTCATTCTTTCAAGCGATTAAAAGTGGAACTTCAACTCATCCCACCATCTTGAATATTCTACAGTTATATGACTGTAGATTTGATCAACAGATTGATATGGTGTTTGTTGGTTGACATCAAAGGTAATACTGAAGCTGAAAACTTACACCATGAAATGCTGGAAACTTTTCAATCAAGCCATGATCAGGCGATGTAGAATCGGCCATACACAATTACCTTCAAAACATTTACAAAAAAGAGCCAGTCCCAAGGTGTATTCCATGTCATGAAGATCTCACAGTGAAAAATATTCTTATCAATTGTATATATTTTAATACTGTATTTTAGGTTATTTGAGAGAAATCGGTGTGTTATATAAATTTTAATGTATATACTTGTTTTTAATGGATTGGATTACTAAGTTATTAACTTGAATACTTAGAATTTTGTTTAAAAGTTGCTATATAGCTGGAATGTTGCTGAACGTGACGTTAATGTTAATTCTCTCTCTCTCTTTCTCATGTACTGTGTATATGTGTACCATGTCCGGTAAGACAAATTTGTGAATGAATGAATAACTTTTGTTAGCTTTTACGACTTTAAGGTTCCAAGAGCTCTAGTGATAAAATTTTGGATAAATCCTCAGTTTTTACCCCTCAACCAAAATGGCCTAATGTGTATTGTCGTCATCATGTATGGCTGCACGTCTGTCCATCTCCATCGTCTCGTTACCACCATATCTCGAGAAAGAATATACCCAGGATCATCAAACTTACATCACAAATACATTTATGGCCACAGAACAGAAAACTATTGAAAATGATCGAGTTTGATCCACATTTATGTGGATGTGGTTACAAAACAGAATTCTTTAAAAATCAGTTCAATTGACCCATCATTCATTGGGTCAGTGGGTCAAAGTTGGTCCAGTTGTCACCTACGGCTTGCTGCCATCATATGCACGTGTGGTTGTCCATCAGTGACCGCTCATCTCTGCTCTTTCCTGATCGTCATATCTTAAGATTACTGTATCGGGTCCCAGTTGCGTACGTGTACGTATCACAATTTTGCTTAATTACGGGGCAGTGCTTTTTTGTATCCATACAAAGTATATATTTTCTGAAAGCCCTTGATTCAAGAAATTTAGTAGTCCGGGAGCCAAGTTGAAAAAGGCCTTATTTTAGAAATTTGTTCACCCCACCGGCAAGAAAATTTTCATCTATACCATGAATTTCTATGACCACTGAGGGTATCAACCAGGGTGGATGTAGACTTCCAAAGTGGTGCAGATTTTTTTTATTGCTGCCGAAATGACACCCTATAGATATTCGTTTTGTTCCACCGAAAAAGGAGGTAGGTGACTTTAAACAACCCATTCTTTCTTATTTATAGCCCAATCGGTCTGAGCTATACTACATATTACTCATCAATAATGGCGGTGTTATATAATATCATGATTTGTTTACGTAATTCAATCTTGTGGCGTCACGTGGGGACCATATCCAAATGTCGCTTGAAAAAAATACACCGTTTCAAAAAAGGGGGTATATGTATTTGAATTGATATATATCTCTCAACACTGATCCCATCTATCTAAACATCTTTATTTATTGTTCAGTACTCCATGGCGCAGTATTTTAATACCTAAGGTCGCAGTTTTATTCGAATCCTATTGTACAATTGGGGGTTAAACTCAAATGTTTTTTGAACAAAAAAAATCACCCAATTGAAAAAGGGGGTAGGCGAATTTAAACAACACATTCGTTCTTATTTATAGCCCAATCGGTCGGAGCTATACTACACCTTGCTCATCAGTAATGGCAGAGTTATATAATATCATGATTTGTTTATGTAATCCAATCGTGTGGCGTCACGTGGGGACCATATCTAAATGTCACATGAAAAAAATACTCCCTTTCAAAAAAGGGGGTATATGTATTTGAATTGCTATATATCTCTCAACACTAATCCCATCTATCTAAACATCATTATTTATTGTTCAGTACTGTGTGGCGCAGTTTTATAATATCTAAGGTTGTAGTTCCATTCGAATCTTATTGTACAATTGGGGATAAAACTCAAATGATATTTGAAAAAAATCACCCAATTGAAAAAGGGGGCATGTGTGAATAAATTGACATATCTTTCTTATTAATAATCGTAAGTGTCTGAAATTTATTATACACTATTTATTATATATGCCAAAGTTATACACAATCAGGATTTGGTTTTGTATCTCAATATAGGACATCATTTAGGGGCCGTATTCAAATATCAACTTGAAAAAAATATTCCTATTCAGAGAAGGGGTTCGTGTACTTCAATGACCGTAATTCACATATGAAATAATCCAATCTTTCTGAACATATACAGTTCAGTATTTTGCTTGGTGTTTATTATTGTCACATGTGTTTTTTTCCCCAGTTGTATGATGTCACTTGGAGGTAATATTCACCTGTCAATTGAGAAAAAAATCAACCCTCTGAAAGACGGGTGTATATGTAATTAAAAATCTATATCCCACTTAAATATTGTCTAATCTGTCTAAAATTCATTTCCGACCACTAATTACTGATAGGAATAAAACGCTCCCTCCGCAAAGACGATATGGATATAATTACATTCCAATGATTATTGATTCATTACGTCTAAGCATTAACCAATATTCAGAATTGGTCAGTATAAGTAAGAGTAAAAGTGTTCTTGTATATTAACCGCATGATATCACATGGTCTGTATTCAATATACAAATGAACACAAATAAATAGGTAATATGGTGTTACGGGAGATTACATAGTGCCAGGGAATATTCAGTCCATTTTACCTTCCAAGACTGATCACATAGGTAATGCATTGAAAAGAACTTCGTTAATCACAGAAGAACAATATGATACGATATAAATAACTAATGCGTGGTGGATCAGTATCTTTAGTACAGAGTGGCTTATCTGCTGGAGTTACCCAATTATAGTTGTTGGAAATCTCCTTAGAACAGCAGTAATAACCGCAAAGCAACTGCTTCTTTAATATATATGTATTGTTTTCAAAAACCGAACAGCAAACTCTCTCTACAACACATCATACCGGAAACTTTTTATCCCGGTTTATTTTGAAGAATATATTTTTACTATACTTCGTGCAAAAGATCCGATATTACACGTCTACGGCCAGACGCACGAATCACGCTTATCAGGGAGCGTTTCTCGGAACTCGAATACACGTCTAACTCTTTACCATCGTTTCAGCATGGCCTGAGCTTAATTGACATTTTTCAAGTCTCATATTATCAGACTTGACCCCTCCCCATCCCCACCCCCCCCCTCCCCGGCCCCAGCGTAACCGCCGTTTTCTGATTCCAAGAAGAAGAAAAAAAATACCAGAAGCATAATGCACATCATTCATACTTTTTAGGAAATAATCGAGCTATTCGTTTAACTCTTCACACGTTCATAGCTCAATATTGAGCACCCAATCAGCTACGTTTTGAAGCTACGTATAAGTCTTGTTAGTTATAGTCAGCGGATGGTAGACCGTAATTAAGGACAGAAGGTTAATATTGACACTCGATGAATGGAGTCGGTTTACATAATCAAGAATCACTTCAGCATCATTATTAACTAAATTGACATGTTGAGGTCAAATGACTTGCCTTTTGCAGCTTGTTATCAAATGCTAAACATAATGATGAATATACTTGTCGCAATCAAGACTGAATGCACCAAAGTTTCCGTTTTAATCATTTTCGAATATAAAGTCGTGCACTAATAATCAAAGATAAAATGAATATGAAAGGGACAAAATGCCGGTTAATTATTCGGGTCATTTATCTAAACCTCGTGAATGCACAATTATCAAAATCCAATGTTTCACATCAAAGCTCATCATCTTGGGACCAGTTTTGCCTGATCTGTGATCAATTGTCTGTCTTTCACAGATAAAGGAACCCAATTCACGTTCAAGGGACTTTTTAGTAATTTGAAATTTACTTCGTATTGAATCGTCCAACTTGATTAGCAATGCGGTGAATATTTGCTGGGCGAGTGTGTATTTTGAATAAGATAAATGGTTGTTTCGTAATTTATCGGCGCAGCTCCAGTGGAAAGCTTGCTTAAAGAAGCTGAAAAATCCACATGAAACTGCTGCAATAAATTTTATGAAGCTGGAGGCGTACATGAGATCAGAAATGTCCCTCAATTTCATGGAATAATTAACATTTCTGACGATGGCCAAGGCCGTCATTTTGAATTTAGCACTGATACAGTATGCGGCAAGTAATATGCAATGATATTAAAGTAACCTGGATGTATTGTACCACTCATTCTGTAGCTTTTACAAGTCTCAGGGAAACTCATATTTGGCAGTCAAATGAACAGCTGAACTAAAATTATTAACTCTGTGAATAACTGATGCAGTTGTTCTTAAGAGATATATTAAAAACAGACGAACTATTCATTAAGAAGATATGCTAAACCTATTACCTATGTAATCTCCTCTCCCATATGTCAACAGAGAATAGTTTATTCAGTTTGTATTTTAAAACAAATCTCAGTTAGATATGATAAAAATATGATAACAGTGCTCACTAATACACAATACAGTCCAGGCAGATTGGATCAGTATTGAAAAAATATTACTAATCAAACATACCCCTTTCAGCAGCCGCGAGTACGTTTCGATTTGATATTTGAATACGGTTCCCAGACGACATTATAGAATTGGAAAACTACCATCTATCTCGCTAATATATAACTTCGCTTTCAACTGCTGAGTAATAAATGAGGCATTTTAGACAGCCCAAATAATTATTAAGAAATATGTAGCGGGTCATTCACACATAACCCCCTTTCAAGGCGGAGTAGATTTGTTCGAGGGAAATTTCAATACAATCCCCAATTACATCATACGGTTGAACGATAAAGCAAAGGAACTAACTGAAAAACACTGCTAAGTACTGTTGAGAATTATATTATGATATTCAGATATACTTGGATCAGTAATAAGAAGGATATAGCAACACACTTACACATACCCCCATTTTGGAAAGGAGTATTTTTTTTTCAAGTTGACACTTGGATACGGCCCCTAAGTAGGTCATACTAGGTTGGGATACAAACACGAATCGTGGTTGTATATGGCAATGGCATAAATGCTGAATAAAATATAACGAATTTCAGACAGATAGGGCCATTATTAAGAAAGATATGGCAGTTCAATCACACATACACGTTTTTTAAGAGGCAATATATTTTTCTCATAAAATTTCATTTGAATATCACCTCCAAATACACCATATGGTTGGGATACAACCACCATCTTAAGTATCAAAAAACTTCGCGATGTAACACGGAGCACAATTTCATCACGTTTACATAGAATAGTTCAATAATAAAGGAGATATAGCTATACAAATACACCTACCCCCTTTTCTAAAGGGGAGCAATTTTTTCAGTTGACATTTGGATATGGTCCCCAAGTGACGTTACAAGGACAGGATACAGGAACACATCTTGATAACATATAACTCTGCTACTATTTGTGATTAATATATGATACCGTTTAAACAGATTAGATCAATAACAAAAAAGCTACGGCGATTAAAATACACCTACCCCCATTTTTGGCAAAGTAAAATGAATGTCTAGTGGAACATATCATCCGCTATAGAACAAAACTGCACCACTTTGGAGCTCTACATCCACCCTGGGTAATACCACCCATAGCCATAGAAAGTTATGGTATTGATGGAAATTTTCTTGCCGATGGGGTGAACACTTTCACCAAAACCCGATCCTGGCTCCCGGAGTATAGATAAATAAACCACTTTCTCGAATTGATTACAATAATCGATTTGTTTAAAGATAATTCATGTCATTTAGGAAAGTATAGTCCTCAAAATCACGCGCTAATAACTCTCTCAGTTTTCATCAAACAAATTTGTTTCTTTTGGAACAATGGAACTTACCATTGGAATAAGAATAGGTTGCCTCAATTTTTTTTTGGTGAGGGCCTAGAAGTTATTTTATAGTCGTGCAACGTAGAAAGATTGAAAAAATCTACAAACTCTTGACCCCTCTCCACTAAATCATAAATAATTCATGAACAGGACCCAACTTATAAAATTTGAGGCAATATTTTGAAGATCTACATGACTGGAATATTGTTCCAAAGTTCATGTTTCTACATCAAGTAACAAGAAAAAAATTAGAACGGGAAAAACACTTTTTGGCGAAACACCAATGACTGCCTGGAACACCAATGACTGTCTGGAACACTAATGACTGTCTGGAACACCAATGACTGTCTGGAACACCAATGACTGTCTGGAACACCAATGACTGCCTGGAAAATCAAGGACTGTCTGGAACACCAATGACTGCCTGGAACACCAATGACTGTCTGGAACACCAATGACTGCCTGGAACACCAATGACTGCCTGGAACACCAATGACTGCCTGGAACACCAATGACTGCCTGGAACACCAATGACTGTCTGGAACACCAATGACTGCCTGGAACACCAATGACTGCCTGGAACACCAATGACTGCCTGGAACACCAATGACTGCCTGGAACACCAATGACTGCCTGGAACACCAATGACTGCCTGGAACACCAACGACTGCCTGGAACACCAACGACTGTCTGGAACACCAACGACTGTCTGGAACACCAACGACTGCCTGGAACACCAACGACTGCCTGGAACACCAACGACTGCCTGGAACGCCAACGACTGTCTGGAACGCCAATGACTGCCTGGAACGCCAATGACTGCCTGGAACACCAATGACTGCCTGGAACACCAATGACTGTCTGGAACACGAATGACTGCCTGGAACACCAACGACTGTCTGGGACACCAACGACTGTCTGGAACACCAACGACTGTCTGGAACACCAACGACTGCCTGGAACACCAACGACTGCCTGGAACACCAACGACTGCCTGGAACACCAATGACTGTCTGGAACACCAACGACTGCCTGGAACACCAACGAACACCAATGACTGTCTGGAACACCAATGACTGTCTGGAACACCAACGACTGCCTGGAACACCAACGACTGTCTGGAACACCAACGACTGTCTGGAACGTCTGCCTGGAACACCAATGACTGCCTGGAACACCAATGACTGTCTGGAACACCAATGACTGCCTGGAACACCAATGACTGTCTGGAACACCAATGACTGCCTGGAACACCAATGACTGTCTGGAACACCAATGACTGTCTGGAACACCAATGACTGCCTGGAACACCAATGACTGTCTGGAACACCAATGACTGCCTGGAACACCAATGACTACCTGGAACACCAATGACTGTCTGGAACACCAACGACTGCCTGGAACACCAATGACTGCCTGGAACACCAATGACTGTATGGAACACCAATGTCTGCCTGGAACACCAATGACTGTCTGGAACACCAATGACTGCCTGGAACACCAATGACTGCCTGGAACACCAATGACTGTCTGGAACACCAACGACTGCCTGGAACACCAACGACTGCCTGGAACATCAATGACTGTCTGGAACACCAATGACTGCCTGGAACACCAATGACTGAACACCAACTTACATAACACATATATACATGTGGTCATAAAGCAGAATTGTATTAAACCTTCAGCGTCTTGTGTGTCATAGGCATACAATCACTCGCTTGCAAAGGTAAATAAGTCAACGACTGCTGAATGTGTCTGCCAGGCTTTTGTAGCAGGAGGTGAACGTAAAAGCCATGCCAAGACGGAAAACATTTTGCGACAAATCCATTGATTTATTTGTCCATTGGATTTAAGACCGTCCTGTCAGTAGTTGTTTTGTACTAACTTTACACTCTTTTACTTATTTGCATTGTCATAATGTAACATTCACTTGCGATTCTTGCTTCTTCTGTTGCTTTGTCCATTGCGTTCACATAATTTTATTTCTTTCAGTGCTGACCATTTGGATGATTTGATAGCTGTCAGTATAGAAAGTGGACGTATGACTCATCACAACCCTGTAGGATTCCTGGGCTCATTGGCAGCGGCTCTTTTCATCGCCTACTCTATACAATGTATGGCCCATCCATAGACATCTTGCTCTCGATGGGAGATTACAGTCAAGGTAGTACATGTATATTAATATGTGGAGTTCGCTGGTGAGGAAGTTTATATTCATTAGAATCACTGATATTCATTAGAGTCACAGTTTTATTCATTGGAATCAAAGAGATATTCATTTGAGTCAGTGATATTCATTGGACCACAGTGATATTGATTGAAATCACAGTGATATTCATTTGAATCAGTGATATTCATTGGACCACAGTGATATTGATTGAAATCACAGTGATATTCATTTGAATCAGTGATATTCATTGGACCACAGTGATATTGATTGAAATCACAGTGATATTCATTTGAATCAGTGATATTCATTGGACCACAGTGATATTGATTGAAATCACAGTGATATTGATTTGAATCAGTGATATTCATTGGACCACAGTTATATTGATTGAAATCACAGTGATATTGATTTGAATCAGTGATATTCAATGGACCACAGTGATATTGATTGAAATCACAGTGATATTGATTTGAATCAGTGATATTCATTGGACCACAATGATAGTCATTGGAATCGCAGTGATATTCATTAGAATGGCTGATATTCATTGGAATCACTGATATTCACTTGGAAAGAGATCTTCATTTGAGTCATTGATATTCATATGAATCACGGTGATATTCAGTGGGGAAACCAGTAATGTTCATTGGACTTACCATGATATTCATTGGAATCAGCGTGATATTCATTGGAATCAGTGATATTCACTGGAATCACAGTGGTTTTCATTGCAATCAGAGTGATATTCGTCGAATTGAACTCCTCTATTGAATGTCACATTCTAGTGGTTCCATGAGGTTCCAGTGAATATCAGTGATATTGATTGAATCAGAGTCATCTCCAGATCGTGTTGGTGCTAGAAAATGCTGGTACTTCTGTCAGTTAAAATTTCTCCTTTTCAGGAAAGCCAGTACGAGATTGGGGAGTGGGTCTTCTCGGAGCAGTGGAAAAGGCCTTGGAGTACATAATTGAAAGTAATCATGAAGTAGCCCAAAACGTTGAACATTGGTAAGATAATTCAGTTGTTGTTTTCTTCCGCCTACCTTGTTCAATTAGTAAATATTAATAAATCCAACGACCATGCTCTCTCATTCTTCCATATGATAGTTGGATTCTCATGCTCTGAAATGTTCTGGTACATAATTGAATGTTGTTTTACAAAGTGCTTAGCCAGTCATCAATGTTCCTTACTGGCTTGCTTATGATTTCCCAAGTTGTTTTTTTTTTTCAGCCAATCAGCTTCGTCTGTCACAAAGTTGAGTCAGAGTGAAATTTTCTGTAATTGTTTCTTCCAGCAATCAATTCATCCAGCAATCAGTTAATCCAGCAATCAATTAATTGTTGTGCACACCCCAGGCCATATAATGAATTAAGGGCCTCGGCTCCTCAGACAGCTTGTCATCAGATGCGACTAACTGGGGCACCCGTGCGGTCCCGGGTGTGAAAAGAAATAGGACCCAAACATTGGGATATGACTGAATCATCGTTGAAATCAATGTTAAATCATATTCACTCACTCAATTCATCCACAGGGTTTATACGGTTCCTGGATTTCCTTGATTTCTGAGAAAATAAATTCCAGGACCTGGAAATCCTTGAATTCTGACAATATTTGTAAAGAGTCCTGGAAAAGTCCTTGAATTTTATTGTCAGTCTCCCCCCAAAATATCTGCCACAACTTATTAATGAAATTTCTTTCTAAAAAACCGAATTTATTCTTCATTCTAGTCAGATCTGTCTGAAACGTGATAGGAATACATATATTCATTTCATTATAATGTACATTGTTGCATTTTCTGAATGAAGGTGTTAACAAATGTCCAGGAAAATTCAGTTAAAGGTCCTGGGAAAAGGCTGTATGGACCTGGAAAAGTTCTGGAATTTTGCCTTTCACAAAGGGTAGGAACCCTGCATCCAACAATGGAAATATATGTATAGCTCTCGACAGTTCATGTGAGGTAACATCATGGTATCGGACCATTGAAAATCAGATGTTAGAAACAGAAACATCTGTTGTGGATGAAATGAACATGGATGAATTTGTCGAACATGATCACTCAGTCCATACCATTGGCCATGATCACTCAGTCCATGCCATTGGCCATGATCATTCAGTCCATGCCATTGGCCATGATCACTCGGTCCATGCCATTGGCCATGATCATTCAGTCCATACCATTGGCCATGATCATTCAGTCCATGCCATTGGCCATGATCATTCAGTCCATGCCATTGGCCATGATCACTCAGTCCATACCATTGGCCATGATCATTCAGTCCATGCCATTGGCCATGATCACTCGGTCCATGCCATTGGCCATGGTCACTCAGTCCATGCCACTGGCCATGATCACTCAGTCCATGCCATTGGCCAGTTGATAGTGGCGTACATGTATGCCGACTTTTCTTCTGAGAAAAATTTGACCCTGGGTTAGTGGGTTGTCTGGTTTATTGGAAAATTAATTGTATTGTTTTCCACAGGGACTACTTTGTTGAATCGTGGACGAAATATTTAACCCTGCGGAAGATTGATAAGGGTGGAAGAGATCCGGTTTTCCCAAAGAAATACGGTGTGATGGAAAGAGACGAGTTCTACAAGAGCATCAGCTACCGTGGATTGGGAGGATCTAGCGGACATGATGCTCCAATGATTGCGTAAGAGGCATTCTGCAAATCACACACTGTAAACTTTTTTTATATTCCCAAAACCGATATGGTGGGGGGGGGGGGGGGGAGAAGTGATGTTTGGAAATGCAAGGATTAGTGAGGAAGGAGGAAGGGGTGAAGTTCTGCTCACATATTGTGTAAATCGCCTCTGCGGACTTTTAAGGTTTCTCATTACATGTAAAGTAAATTAAACAACTGTACAAGTGCTCTCATGTCAGTCTGTGCTAACTCGTTCTACAACGAAACCGCTCCAAACAAACACAGATTCAACTGACAGACCGGTTAATAACTGTTTAAAAATGACACAATTTCCTAGCTAGGTCCCAATGTTGCATTTGTCATTATATAAACCAAAATTCTTTCTAATGTGATGGAAATGCTTCATCCCAACAGTGAAAGTGATTACATTTCTGCAACGGGACTACTCTCCATAGTGATTCCTGATACTGTGTTTTTAACCCTCAGGGTCCCCGGTGGCCGAGTGGTCTAAGGCGCTTCGCTGGTGACCGCTAGCCTCACACCGCTGAACCGGCATGGGTTCGAGCCCAGCTGGTTCATGTGTGAAAGTTTGTCAGTTACTTGCCGAAGGGCGGTGGTTCTCACCGGGTACTCCGGCTTCCTCCACCAACCAAACTGACTGTCACCATATGAGTGAAACAAACTTGAGTGTGACATTAAGCCAAATTCCCTCTCTCCCTCCCTTTCAACCCTCAGCCCGTTTGGGCTAAGGGGTATTGTTGTCACCCCCATCTGTTCGTCTTCTTTTCCCCGGGCTCCCATATCTTGAGAACTACTGAAGGCAGGTCGACGAAACTTCTGTCCAATAAAGAATGTAATCTGTAGATGTGCCTTTTGTATGTTTCTTTGGTCAGGTCCTCATCTGTCCCTCTGCCCGTCCACTTTTCTTTCCATCTATATCATGGTTTAATTCCAACATTATGTGTTATGGGCCTTCTTGTGGTAAGTTTCTAAAATCTAGCGGTGGTCAAATCATTTACATAATAATTTCCCTGTATTCAGAAATGTTTTGTTTCCATTCTGCTTCCAAAATATTTGTGGAATGTTGCAAGCGTTCTACCTGATCTCATAAATCTACATATTACATGAACCAAAACACTTTTTTCTGCAGGTGGACAGGGGAGATAACCACATAGAGAATTGAGTTGTATAATGTACTGGAAAATGTACATGCAAGTTTAAATCTACAATTTAAATCTCCACAACTGTTTCTGCTTGTGAATTACCATTTCCGAATTACTCAGTTGGCTTTAATTATGCTTCAATTGTAATTTGTGAAATTTCGAAGTCTTGGGAACACGTATAATAGTAGTTTGGTATCCATTTTGGCCACTATCAGCAGCGAACCTTATATGAAGGCTTGAATGATACACTGAATAAAGTCAATGTTTACTTGCTATATCTTCTGAATAAATGTATGAAACTTCAAGATGTATTGGGTGTACATGAAATGAATCTATCCAACTTGATAACGAAAGTAATTTGTATTACATATACAACAACAATTGTATTACATCAACAACAAAATGTGTCATCGATAGCTATTCTATGAAAATGGTGAACAATATGAGAACAATTCATTCTCTTTGGGATTTGCACAAAAGCCCCAGCGAACGGAAAACTATGGACCTATTTACCAATGTATACCCCCGTACATAGTGGGGGAGGGTGGGGGGGGGGGAGGAGGTATACTAGGTTTTAATTGTCCTTCCGTCTGTCCGTCTGTCTGTGTGTCAGTGCATCCATCTGTTCGCCCGTCTAAAATTCGTTTCCGGGCAAGATGAGCACTGTTCAGCAGATTCTTCTCAAATTTGATATGCCCCACCTGGTCGTAAAACCCTATATGCATTTCCGTGCAATAACTTGAGAACCTAGCTTTCTTCAGATTATTTTCAAATTGGTATGTGTATACCATGCCACGAGATGTTGGGCTAGACTGTTAAGAGGCTGAGGGGTTGTAGCATCTCTGGTGCCTCATGTTCTATTTGTAATGCACCGTTGATTTGAACCTTAGGCTGAATATAATACATTTCTAGCTTCACAGGCACTGCCGCATCACTTATTATAGCTTCACAGGCTGTCGCGTCAGTTATCATAGCTTCACAGGCTCTGCCGCATCAGTTATCATAGCTTCACAGGCACTGCCGCGTCACTTATTATAGCTTCACAGGCTGCCGCGTCAGTTGTTATAGCTTCACAGGCTCTGCCGCATCAGTTATCATAGCTTCACAGGCTCTGGCGCATCAGTTATTATAGCTTCACAGGCTCTGCCGCATCAGTTATTATAGCTTCACAGGCTCTGCCGCATCAGTTATTATAGCTTCACAGGCTCTGCCGCATCAGTTAATTTAGCTTCACAGGCTCTGCCGTGTCAGTTATTATAGCTTCACAGGCTCTGCCGCATCAGTTATTATAGCTTCACAGGCTCTGCCGCGTCAGTTATTATAGCTTCACATGCTCTGCCGCATCAGACTTAGTTTCACAGGTGCCGCATCAGTTATTATAGCTTCACAGGCTCTGCACAGGCTGCCGCGTCAGTTATTATAGCTTCACAGGCTCTGCCGCATCAGTTATTATAGCTTCACAGGCTCTGCCGCATCAGTTAATTTAGCTTCACAGGCTCTGCCGCGTCAGTTATTATAGCTTCACAGGCTCTGCTGCATCAGTTAATTTAGCTGCACTGGCTCTGCCGCGTCAGTTATTATAGCTTCACAGGCTCTGCCGCATCAGTTAATTTAGCTTCACAGGCTCTGCCGCGTCAGTTATTATAGCTTCACAGGCTCTGCCGCATCAGTTAATTTAGCTTCACAGGCTCTGCCGCGTCAGTTATTATAGCTTCACATGCTCTGCCGCATCAGTTAACTTAGTTTCACAGGCACTGCCGCATCAGTTATTATAGCTTCACAGGCTCTGCCGCTTCAGTTATTATAGCTTCACAGGCTCTGCCGCATCAGTTAATTAGCTTCACAGGCTCTGCCCGTCAGTTATTATAGCTTCACAGGCTCTGCCGCGTCAGTTATTATAGCTTCACAGGCTCTGCCGCATCAGTTAATTTAGCTTCACAGGCTCTGCCGCATCAGTTATTATAGCTTCACAGGCTCTGCCGCATCAGTTAATTTAGCTTCACAGGCTCTGCCGTGTCAGTTATTATAGCTTCACAGGCTCTGCCGCATCAGTTATTATAGCTTCACAGGCTCTGCCGCGTCAGTTATTATAGCTACACAGGCTCTGCCGCATCAGTTAACTTAGTTTCACAGGCACTGCCGCATCAGTTATTATAGCTTCACAGGCTCTGCCGCTTCAGTTATTATAGCTTCACAGGCTCTGCCGCATCAGTTAATTTAGCTTCACAGGCTCTGCCGCGTCAGTTATTATAGCTTCACAGGCTCTGCCGCGTCAGTTATTATAGCTTCACATGCTCTGCCGCATCAGTTAACTTAGTTTCACAGGCACTGCCGCATCAGTTAATTTAGCTGCACAGGCTCTGCCGCGTCAGTTATTATAGCTTCGCAGGCTCTGCCGCATCAGTTAATTTAGCTTCACAGGCTCTGCCGCGTCAGTTATTATAGCTTCACAGGCTCTGCCGCATCAGTTAATTTAGCTTCACAGGCTCTGCCGCGTCAGTTATTATAGCTTCACATGCTCTGCCGCATCAGTTAACTTAGTTTCACAGGCACTGCCGCATCAGTTATTATAGCTTCAGAGGCTCTGCCGCATCAGTTAATTTAGCTTCACAGGCTCTGCCGTGTCAGTTATTATAGCTTCACAGGCTCTGCCGCATCAGTTATTATAGCTTCACAGGCTCTGCCGCGTCAGTTATTATAGCTTCACATGCTCTGCCGCATCAGTTAACTTAGTTTCACAGGCACTGCCGCATCAGTTATTATAGCTTCACAGGCTCTGCCGCATCAGTTAATTTAGCTTCACAGGCTCTGCCGTGTCAGTTATTATAGCTTCACAGGCTCTGCCGCATCAGTTATTATAGCTTCACAGGCTCTGCCGCGTCAGTTATTATAGCTACACAGGCTCTGCCGCATCACTTAATTTAGCTTCACAGGCACTGTCACATCAGTTATTATAACTTCACAGGCACCATCACATCAGTTATTATAGCTTCACAGGCACTGCCGCATCAGTTATTATAGCTTCAGATGCACTGCCGCATCAGTTATTATAGCTTCACAGGCACTGTCGTGTCAGTTATTATAGCTTCACAGGCTCTGCCGCGTCAGTTATTATAGCTTCACAGGCTCTACCGCGTCAGTTATTATAGCTTCACAGGCTCTGCCGCATCAGTTATTATAGCTTCACAGGCACTGCCGCGTCAGTTATTATAACTTCACAGGAACCGCCACATCAGTTATTATAACTTCACATGCACTGCCGCGTCAGTTATTATAGCTGCATGAGCACCACCGCGTCAGTTATTATGCTCCGTGTCAACTATTGCCCAACAGCATATGAAAAATGTAAAAAAAAAAAAAAAAAAAAATTACTTTTTTATTTTTCGTTTTTACACATTTCTCTCTCAAAGTTTTGTTAAAAATAATATTCTTAGACATTAGGTCAATGACTTGTTTTATTTGAGGGATATAGCAACTCAAAGAACGTTGTTTATTTTCTGTGCGAAAGAGAAAAAATGAGAAGATAAAAAAAGCCTCCTCCCTCGTCATTGTTTTATTTTTCTTCAAAAAAGTGCCTATGAAGCTAGAGGTTAATTTTATATTCAGCTAATACCATGAAAGATCAGTTTCATTTTCATGTTTAGATCTGCCCAGAACAGAAAAATACTGGAAATTTATCTCAAGCATTCATTCTTTTCTTTTAGATATGATGCTCTTCTTGTTGCCAGCAATGACTGGGAGGAACTGGCAAAAAGGTAAAAAACTAAAGCTAATGCATATGCAGTTAAGTAGTCAAAATATCGAGACACCAGTTTATCATACTCCTCACATCAGAGTCTGTATATCCTGCCATCAGTGAACAACCTCTGATTTATTCTCAATGGAAAACCTGACATGCAGGAGTGAGAATAACATTTTGCAGCTTAAAGTAATCTAGTCCTTAATCCTTCTGAACACTATATCCCAGATATGATGTAGTATAAATCATTTCTTTAAACTGGTTTGATTTTATCACAAGGTGAGCCACTTTTTACCTATCTCAAAGAACAATATCTAAAGTAATAAGGGATTTTGACAAAAAATTGCAGTTACTGTCTGTCTCGTTATACATTACATGTACGAGGGAACATGATTTTCGGCCATTTATCGGAGCCAATTCTTCTCAGAGCAGTGAAATTCTGCACATCATCTGAACGTTATTTGTGCATTTTTATCCTGACATTTTATGAAAATTCAACCACTACATCAGGGTCAAATTCACCAAAACGAATTTGCCCTGATAGCTTTGCATGTTAAATGATGATGTTATAGCATCCAGTCCCAAAGTACAGCATTGCAAGCCCAACCTCATTGTGTTTTGAAAATAACATGTGAGGTATTGGAGATTTTCTTTGATTCTGAATAGATTGCCTTGAAATTTCAGAATAAAAATGCACAAATTACATATAGATACTGAAAAGAAATTCACTGTTCCGAGAAATCTTGTTTTAGACATGTTGCCGAAAAATCTCATTCCTGCGCAATGCGAGACAGTCAGTACATTTAATCCTCGTTTGTTTCACCAGGAGCATGTTTCATGGTGGGGACAGTGACAGTACAGGAGTGATAGCTGCTGCTTGTTATGGGGCCATGCATGGGATTAAAGGGGTACCAGAGGGGAATCATAAGGTAAATGTTGATGTTATCTGGAGGATCGATATAGTACTCGTTCGTGTAATAACTAGTCCAGAATTTCCAATTCTTGTTTCATGGGACAAACTATGACCTACCTCAATTTCTGCTGGAGATTCCAATCATTGTGGTCATGAGCTTCACCAGGATTTCTTGAGAGACATGTTGAAAGCAACGTTAAACTTGACTCACTCACTCACCCACTCTTAAGAGGAGGTCGTTTTCTATGCCTACTTGTTGAAGAGACAAGTACACGTACTGTACTGTCCGACGTAGGAATTTACATATGGTTGGGTGCTGAAAGGGGATGGGGGGGGGGGTGAGTTGGCACCCATTCACCCCCCTCTCCCAGTGAAGCAGTGAAACTTTACACAACCATAACACATATATGGTGGGGGAGACAGCGCAGAGTGAGCTTTATTGAGTCTGTATAATCTAGGTTCGTTTGGGAAACAGAATAAGGATGTGCTAATTATTCAAAAACAGCTCCAGAGAAATAGTGAATATTTGGTGTGGAAATGTGAACTAAAAGTAGGTTTGATTGATGACAATTTTATTTTATATCTTTCCATCCTTGTTCAGATAATCAGCATACTTGTTCATTTTTTCCACTGGTTTCTATAAAGGCTTATACATGCCTCGTGAAGCTCAATTGTTAGGTCTTTGTGCGCTGGTGTGCAGTGACCAGAGAACTGGCAAAAAGAAAATGGGCGTTTTGGACATTATTGAGAGAACAAAGAAGAGCATGTCTGCAGTGACCCATGATTTAGCTGATCAGCCACTAGTTTGTATAATTTCAATTTCCATTATCTTTTAACACAGAAGAATATTTTGAACTGATGACAACAGACATACTTGTATACATATGCACTATATTTTCCCAAGGTCCAAAGAAAGTGATATTATGCTTATAGAACAATGTATAATTTGGCAAATATTACATGAAAATATACCAGCTACCACCAGTTCAGAATATTCTCCTGAGTTAGAAGATTGGGAAAAGTGAAATTATACGAACCAGTAGCTGATCAGCTGAAGTCACAGTTCACTGCACGGAGGCCCTTCTCTGTTCTCTCAATAATGTGCAAGTCAGGCAGAATTATATCTTGAACAGTACTGTTCAGTAACACCCTGCTTGACTGAACCCCACTCAGGCACATTATACCGACACTGAGGACTGGTTCGCTCGGTGTCAGTATACAGTTACTGAGTGGGGTGTCATATCTACGGCATGATATTTCACGAAGACAGCACTATAAAATGGCAGCATGAGATCTGCTCTGTTACAAGTAGGTATCCCTGCCCCAACCACTCCCTTCCCTTCCCCGTCGTGATATAGTTGAAAGCGACGTTAAACCCTATTCACTAACTCACTCCTGAATATATACTACTTGTATTTTACAGCTGGATATTGGATATGATATTTAGTTCGCTTTCTCACTCTATTATGGTTGTTCTCAGATTTCAAGGGTATCCCCTCATGTAAGACCACATGAATCTACATTGTAAAAGATCAGCCCACATCTTGTCTGTATATTATTAAAACTTGCATGATGAGTTTTTTCGTTTACATGATGTGTAACTGTAAATGCATCTCAATTGCTTGATAATTCTGTTCTGTCCGATCACCAGAATTTAGAATACAGATCACGTTTGGTACAGCGAGCCACAGACCTATACAAGCTCAGTCATCCCGAGAGTCCAGATAAGGGGAGAAAATCTGCAACAGGACATACACATAACACCCATGCAGCCACATCCACTGCGACATAGACAGAGAATACAGACGACAATTAAGGGTAATGGGCAAACGTCCTCCAAATGGCACCATGAGGCTCCGAGGGCTAGAAAGTCAAAGTTATGTTAGGAGAGCAGCTCGTTAGGTGCGAGAATTGATCGCCATACTTGTTCATTCATCATCCGATGTGAAACATTTGATATCAGTGTATGGTGGAACATGGACTGATAAAGACAAAAACTAGATGTTATAAAAGAAGAAAATTACAAGCGTCTAGTCCGTCATTCACAATCCAGCCGTCGTCCATTAGAAAATATCCGCGTCCATAATCCAAAGACCTATTCCATTTCCATATAACAGTATTAGCACCAAATTCAAAAAGACAAAAGTATACATAAACATAGGCTTGTTTCCAGGGGGCGGGGGGGTTGAAGGAGGAATGGTCCCTCCCCATGCCTGGCCATGTCTCAAATCGTCCAGGCCAGATAGGGCTCATTACATTACATTAATCTTTTAATGTTGGTTTTTTGAACATTTTACTTCCAATCATAATACATGGTCTGGCCCAAATGCCATTTAAAAGTGAAATGCAATCTTTTTTTTTATGATTTATATAGGTTGAATAATGATACAAATATCCATCTATCTACTCTGCTTGTTTAAATCGAAGTATTTTGTCTGCTAGAAGCTTTGAAAAGTTGATACCCCAAGCCTAGCTGAATTCTGACTTGCAAACCGTCATCGCTTATCTTTCCTTGAATATGACGTCAAGTCACACCAGCCTCCCGAAGACTGAACGTTACAAGTGTTCACGTCCTGCACAGGCCCTGGTGAAGTGTCGAAATATGGGGTCTCTATACATAACCCCATGCTTTATAGTGTATTTTTATATAAAGCATGGGGTTATGTATAGAGACTCCTTATTTCGACACTTCAACGTAATACCACCGCCCCCCTCCCGGCCCCCCCCCAAACTCTTGTTTTGTGGGCCTGTGCATCCTGTCAGGAGGTCTGATATGACGCCACAAACCAGCATCAAATAAGGTAGATAAAGTTTTGGATCGAAAATAAAATTGACTTCATTTGGGTCACACAGAAAGGACTTTTTCATATGAAACATCACCTATCCTTTGGGAAATTACAACTGCATGTATAAAGAATAGTCTCATTCATATTTGCATGCTATATTTTACCTTATATGTGTTGTGATTACCTGTATATGGCGATATTCTGCTGGTGGACATTTCTTCCCCGAGGCCCGCCCCCTATACAGACCTTTTTGGTCTTTGATATATGTTGGCATTTGTGGGAAGTTGATGCTTGGTCGACATCGGGCCTTACAGACTAGTCTTCTGTGTCACAGCTCACCAATCCCCAGTGTACGAGTTGTCACAGCGACACAGCTCACCAATTACCAATACACAAGTTGTCAGAGCATTTCCATCATAGCTCTCTAGATTTGTATCTAATACCGCTTATGCCGGTGCTAGGGGCCGTGTGGTCATGTCATCCAAGTTGCCACATGAACAGGTACAATAAAAGCGTACCTGAGATACAACACATATCACGAATCGTTAGATTCTAGGTATATGCTTTAGAATATGTTAACCGGAAGACTATACTGTGAAGTCATATGACTCTGGCAGTATGTCGGCACCACTTCCCACTTCCCTTATATGTGTTGCAATTTTTACCTGTATATGGCGAGATTTTGCTGGTGGACGTTTCGTCCCCGAGGCCCGCCTCCTGTACAGACCTTTTGGTCGTTGATATATGTTGGCATTTCTGGGATGTGATCTGCTGGATACGAACATCCTGATATAAATTCAGTGAACCCACTCCCGGCTTCATGCTTCTTGATTTAGATCTTCTCGTCGAAGTTTCCCGATGGTGGATCAACCCAGGAGGATGTCCGCAATTTCTCAGACATGTTGTTGACTTCACCGCATGCCATTTTCCATCTGTGGAACGAAGGTAACTACGTCACGTGACCAGACTGTACCAAGACCAAGGCTCTTCGAAATTCAAATTTGCATCAACAATAATTCGTTTGATAATGTCGAATGGTTTCTGAGAGGGTGTGCTTTTAAAATACCGGCCCAACCCATGTCGGGAATTCTTCAGCGGCGGAGATTTGTAATGTTTTCTTGGGTCAAGATAAAAATGGGAGAGATACTCGTTAATCTCACCTCGTCAAAGTTTCAAATTCAAGGAAAGTATTTGCTGCCTTCTTGTTTGCAATTCTTGTGTTATCTGAATGCAGTTTCTGTCTTTTTCTGTAACTGGCATATCCGTCGTATTCCCAAACCGTTTTATTGTCGACATTTCTACTATGACCACGAGTTGCATACGTCAAATTTCACGCGCGGCTATGGTAGCGTAAACACTAGGATCAAGTAATATATCCATATACGGTCTGTGGCATCTGAACTACTTATGGGAAAGCAATTGACCAAACAGCTATCAAACACCAAGTGTGTATTTGTCATGCTTTCATTGTGCTAGTTCATTGAACATTGTGAAGATCTTGCCTCGATCTACATAATCACCAAATATCTACATGATTGTAGCTGTCATGTTTTGATTGGACTTCTTATTTAACACCATAAAGATCTTGCCTGGGAATACATAGTGTTCAAATATAACCAATGTATCTATCATGCTTTGATTGTGATTGTTTATTCAACACCATGAAGATCTTGCCTGGGAATACATAGTGTTCAAATATAACCAATGTATCTATCATGCTTTGATTGTGATTGTTTATTCAACACCATGAAGATCTTGCCTTGGAATACATAGTGTTCAAATATAACCAAGAATGTATCTATCATGTCTTGATTGTGATTGTTTATTCAACACCATCAAGATCTTGCCTTGGAATACATAGTGTTCAAATATAACCAAGAATGTATCTATCATGCTTTGATTGTGATTGTTTATTCAACAACATGAAGATCTTGCCTGGGAATACATAGTGTTCCTATATAACCAAGAGTGTATCGGTCATGTCTTGATTGTGATTGTATATTCAACACCATGAAGATCTTGGCTTGGAATACATAGTGTTCAAATATAACCAAGAATGTATCTATCATGCTGTGATTGTGACTGTTCATTGAACATCATGAAGACCTTGCCCGGCCTACATAATGTATCTCCATGAATATATCTATCATGCTTTGATTGTGAATATTCATTGAACATCATGCAGGTCTTGCCTCGGCCTACATAATGCTCAAATATCAACGAATGTGGATGTTTATTGAACACCGTGAAGATCTTACTTAGATGTACATATTGACATATCGACATGAATGTATCTGTCAAGTTTTAATTGTGACTTCGTTGAACACTATGAAGATCTTTCTTAGGCACACGTATCATCAAAAATGTACGTCACCGGATACTGGAAAGCATCTGTCATGCTATGATTGTGTCAGTTCATTCAATACAAAGGAGATCATCTTAACTCGAAGTAATAGTGTATTTTATGAAAGCATCTGGTCCATTATTCATAATTCGGTCGTCGTCCATTAAAGTTATCCGTGTCCATATTCCATATAACAGCATTAACACCCAATTCAAAAAGACGATTACAGTATACATAAACATATATCAAATATATCCAAGAATGTATCTGCTATGCTGTGGATACAATTGTGAATAGAGGCGTCAAGTCGGACATTCTGTAGACAGCTATCGTTCATAAATAATCCCCACATCCGTAGTCGACAGACCTTATTCAAACCACACTATTGATACATGGCAGTGTGACTAACGTCACAGGACCTATGAAGTAGGGTAGGCATTAGGACTCCGACGCGCACTAAACTCTTGGAAATCCCCCCACCCCAAGTTGAAATCCTGCCAATATTAAGATGAGCACAGCCCAAGTCAGAATCACCAGTGATTTTCATCAAAAATCACCATAAATTTTCGTCGAAAGTAGGTCAGCTCAGAACTTGCTGGTAACAGTCCCCTAATGCACCTTCATGCAAAAAATCAAGGTTCTAATGTCAACGGTTCTCCTTATTTTGCCGACGAAATGATTCGGATATTGATAAAAAGTATTGCATCACTTGTGTGTGTTGCTCAATGTCAGTACCCCGACTACCATGGAGTATAGAAACGCCTTACCCTGTGGTTACTATCAAGATACATCAAGGTAATTCAGCATTGCCTTCAGCTCGGAAGAATGCAAAAACTGGCCGCCCCAGTCAGCATGTTGTGAGTCAGATTGGCGCTGGCCAACGCTGTGGTTTGATACATTCTATGGGATCACTGACATATTCAGTCATGGTATCCGGGATTTATTCACCTGGTTTCAACCAATCAGGCTTCATGTGACGAATATATATGCCTCGCTTAGGTTATACTCTCAAAACTACACAAAGGTACACAAAGGTGTGGCAAAAATTATCCTGTACAGTGGTGTGTACGTTTCATATACACATTTGTGTTTGTCTTGCACACATCGATGTGTAATTTTTGCATAATTTGTTTCGAAAAGTACACGAAACTGTGTATAAATTGTACACACCACAGTGCATGATAATTTTTGCCACACTTGTGTGTACTTTTTGTACCAAGTAGTTTTGGGACAGTAATCGTTTACTCTTCTCTATATCATTCCTGTGCCTGATCATGGAGTTGTGCACCAGCAGGTTCCAAAATGTTCATTCGATGAAGCCCAAGGAAGCGGGTCTTTTTAGGACAAAGACATATTGTCCGTCATATCCTGGGATATAGGCTGGTGTGTAGGCTTGTATGAATAGCAATCGAGTGTGCCTTCGTCCGTACTTCCCCTACAGTATATATCCAGGCATCGACCAATAAACGTTTGTATGACGAATCTGGTTACTGCTACCAACAGGGAGTCTTGCTTTAGCTAGAATATTGGATACTAGCGTAAAGCGCCCCAAGCAGCAAAAAGGGGAAGATGACCCGAACTTTATCAGCGGGAGAAACGGGCGAGCGCAGCAAGTTAGTAATCTCGATACTACATGTTGATGAAAAATTGTCTACTCGATCGGACTGCCACTGGTCATCAATAGTACACATGAGACATTTTGCATTGAGGCGAACCCCTCTTTGTGCAATTCGGTATAACATGAATTCTCTTGTCCGGGTACGGTTTTTTAATTTTACGTTGGTACCTGATTCGCTTTCCGTGTGTGATCATCGGACAAGATTAGACACCTCGTAGCCATCTCAGTGGATAGAATGCAACTGTCTCAATCAAGATCGATACAAGCGGTATTTTTTCATCAGTCGTAGCAGATATGCTGATGCGGTAGAAACAAGAGAATTCACACAATCGTTGAGGATAAGTGCGAGCCATATACACTGTTTGTAGCATGTACCAATAACGTGATCTACAAGAAATATCTGGTTTGAAACAACATTTTTGGTCATGCAGGCCAAATGACCCAGCATCGGTTGGTATGTTACACCTGTTCCACATAACTGACCCAATTCTGCTGATCAATAAATGACACTCGCATTCGTTAACAACTGAAACCAGATGTTTGCCAAGTGAAGATTTGACCAAATAATCACGTCACAAATGATTAGATTACATTGAATAGCATTTTAATACAAAATAAATGGCTGTGAAATTCGTGAACTTTGTACCGGTACGCTGTTCTTGCTTTGGAGGAATCATTGTAGACATAACGGTAACGGTTTCGTCATCGGCTCCTATTCATGTACAGATTCCATAGTCATACTACTGAACAATGAATGTTTCACAGATGAAGGAGGCTGCAACGCATTTCGAACAACTGAAGAATGAGATCGCATTTCATAGCGAGGAAACATCCCACCGCCACCAGAAAAGATAACTGACAAGAAAACACGAGTTCGCCCGTTTCAATGGCACTGTGGAACATTTTCTGGAATATCACAACTATTAGTCCGGGTGTTGAAGTACTGTCCATGTGGGCAATTTTCCATGACCCAAGTACCGCGTCCCCTACAGCGAACATAGCACCCACAGTCCTGGTTCACCGGGAACAGCAAACGGGCACGTGTGCACATTTGGTCAACTGAAAAATAGAACGATGCATGAGGATGAGACACATAAACGGATAAAAATACTTCTTAGCGGCATTAATTGATATTAAAAGAAGACAAAAGAGATACCGGTACGTTTAAACAATATATGTTTGACATTTATACGTATTGACGAAAAGTTTGCGAATATTATGACGTCTTTGAGCATTATTGTTGGTACGTTCGCAAGGATCCTCTCATCAATGCTACGGCATCGTCATAAAACGGTCGAACAGAAAGACATACTTTGAATTTTTAAAGAAATAAGAACGGTTTTGGTTTGATTTGTCATATTTTCGTTACGACGGGATTTTTTTACGGTAAATGTCTCGAAAATGGGTTAGGGTTAGGGTTTTTTGATCGTTCATCAATACATTTTTATGGAATTGACATTTGCGATTATTTCGAGGTTAGAATTTCATGAGAAATCAAATTTTTGAGGTTTTGGATTAAAACAAAACAGAAATCAGCGAGCTTACTGATATTTTATATCCGGCCTGAGGCCGTAGTAAGATACCTGTTTCTGTCTCCTGTGGGAAAAATCTTCGCGAAACTGACGAACGCTTCTAAGATCAAACCATCAGATTGCGTGTTGTATGTTCTTGTACAATATCAGAAGCAAATGAACTAGAATTCTGCATCCTCTCATGAAACGCCTTCCTGCTTATAACACATGATGTGACATAATTGCGCAGTATTACTGGAATGTGTTGTGTTCGTGCAGATTGAAAACAAAAATGAGTGTTGCATCACAGGAGATGAGCTGATGCTGGAATTTGAATGCTCAGAATATGAAACGTACATAATTTGTCTCACCCAATTTCCCCAATTGCATTTCGTATGTGTGTTGGTGTGTGTGCGTGTGGACTGTGTAATGTCAATTGGTGTCAGCGCTTTCTAGCCAGTCTGATATAATGATACATACTTCTAGTTAATTTGCTTCTGGCAAGTCCAGCCAGATTTTCTGCTTTCGTTTTACTGGTTCGAATCCCCAGGTGTAGAAATCAGGGAATCTTCTGCACCGTATCAGATATAAACTATTTTTCTATTAAATTGTTTGTATTTGTAATACATCGATAGTCTTGTAAGCACATTTTTGACTGCATCAGCCAGAATGCACATTACCTTCTCTTGACTTTTGATAACTTTTTTAATATTTGACCGATTTCGCTAATCAAATTTCGCAAAGTTAGGTATGGGGTCGCTCATTCCTGCGGCCCCCAATTCAGGGAATAAGCCCAAGAATGGTCAACAGTCCAAGACACTGTGGACCAAACAGCAGTATTGGAGTGGGCGCATTAGGGAGCGGTGATTTTCCGAGTGCCAAGGTTGCATTTAAAATTCAACGATCAAAGCCACCAACAGGTCATTGAAACACGAAAAACGAGAAAGACACGATTTTTTTCTAATGGTGCCAATTAAGGTTTTGTTTAAAAAATATAATGTATTTATATACTCACAATCCTGTATACCAGTATATGTTGTTAGTCGTCTTTTATGACCCAATACTCCATCCAAATCACAGAACGTATTGACAGACGCCGATATATCCCTTCTCTCCATATGGTTACTCTCTGATGGACTCCGTCGTTTCCGTCCGACAGGATCTTGGCATTCACTGACCTTCACGGGGAAATCGCAAGCCTTTGAAAATCCATCGAAGTACAGACAGGGCGGACAGGATCGTAGTATCGGACGTTGAAATAAACAGTGGATATATTTCCTGCAGTCCTTGTTGTATGTGAAATGATCCCTGATGGCAGGTATACTGTCACGGCATAACGCATAATCTGTCCAAAAAAACAACAACAACAAAATCAAATCAAATGGACATTAAGGTCTTGACAAATAAATTGTGTTGTTGTTGTTTCCTAAACTTACCAAAATATGTCAGGAAATAAGCACGGTGATCAATCAGGAATATGATATTTGACAAGGCGCGCTGTCCCTTAATAGTCGTGACGGTGAATCTTTTTTACAATACAATACAATATGTTTATTGCACGACTCGTAAAATGGTACAAGTATGGCAAACAAAACAATATAATTACTATGGTACTTTAGCAACGTAGTAATTATTAGTTAGTATAGTTTGAACCAACAGTGTGGGTTAGTAGTAATTCTAGGACATAACATAGAAGTTGCCAGTGTGTTGATGTATAAACTCTAATTAAGAAGTGTCCAGCCGGTTTTTTGATGGAGGGTTAAGGTTGAGCCGTGACTGGTACATTTGGTGTACCAGTCTTCCTATTTTTGAAGCATTGTCTCTGTGGGGATTTAGTATAGATTTAACTTTTATAATTTCCGGATGGGGTGGGAGTCGGTTACTGTGGATAATTTGGTTTATATAATCTCTGTGTTTGTTATGTCGAGGACAGTATAGCAAGAAGTGTACTTCATCTTCTACTACATTTTGGGTACAGTAGCGACAGATCCGGTCACATCTTGGGGTGTTTTTATACCTACCGGTCTCTATTTCGAGTTTGTGACAGCTGATTCGTAGTTTTGTTATTGTTCGTCTATGATCCGGGTTTTGTATATTTTCTAGGTAATCCTGCAATTTGTATTCTTCATATATGGTTGAGAGGAGAGTCAGTTTACCAGATTGGGTGTGCTCTTGAACTTTTTGGAGGAAATAGTTTTTGTAGTCTTGCTCCAGCTGCAATTTTATTTGATTGTAGTACCTATTCTTCTGAAACTTAGTCATGTTTTTTATATCACCAGTTGCCAAGTTCGCCGCATTCTTGAACTTGGCAACTGTTGTTTTCCAGTTCTGGTTACCAGAGGCATAAGCATCTTTAAGAAGTTTATTTTGTGTGTTTTTGAGTCGGTCGTCGTATTTCAGAGTAGCCATGAGGATTTCGAAGTGAAGGGGAAAAAGACCAAGTTCTGCTCGGCATGCAAGGGAATGTGCCCGACGAGAAGTTCCGAGGGCCATTTTACAAAATTTTAGTTGAATTTGTTCTGAATGTGTTTTATTTAGTTTTTCAATGCTAATCCAGAAATTTTGTGTGTTCTTGAGCAGTTTTTCCTCTAATCCCCATATTTCACAGTTATATAATAGAATAGGCTTAATTAAGGTCTGGAAGAGTTTAACTTGGATGTTTATTGGGAGTTCACTATTATTAGATACTTTCCGTATTTTATATAATGCCTTCTGAGCTCTTTGCTTCAAGTCAAGTGCAGTGTCTATGAACTGGCCTTTGTCGTTCAAAGTAGTCCCCAGGTATCGGTAGGATTGAACTATTTGTAGTGTTGTATCACCTATATGAAAAACAGGAGATGAGTTCTTCTTCCGTTTTCGCTGTTGTAGAATCATTACTTTAGTTTTATCAGTATTTACGTTGAGATGCCAGGTGCTACAGTACAGTTTTAGTTGATTGAGGCTATTTTGCAAACCACCCTCAGATTTCGACATTATTACCAAATCATCTGCATACATTAGGTGTGATATAGCCTCTTTATGTAACAAGGGCGAGTCATTTTCGGTGTGGTTGAACTGGAGGTCATGAACGAATACGTTAAAGAGGGTAGGACTGAGGTTGTCTCCCTGGCGGACTCCCACCAAGCTTTCTAACTTAGGCGAGAGCGAGTTGTTTTGCTTAACTTGAAGTACTGTTTTTGTATGCATGTCTTTAATGAGCTTGTAGAATTTTCCACTAACTCCTATTCGAAGGAGCTTCAAGAACAAACCGTCATGCCAAACCGAGTCGAATGCTTGCTTAAAGTCGACAAAACAGAAGAATAATTTTTTCTTTTTCTTAACATAATTATCTATAAGCGTAGAAATAATGTAAAGATTGTCTGTTGTTCGACGATCTACAATAGTCTTATTTTGCTATTCTCTCTGGTTTGCCTCACACTGCCCACTTGTATATATCATTTCGAAATAGCTACGGTAGACGGCATATCGCTTACGTTGAAGTTTGGCATTGAGGAATATGCAATAGCCAAGTCGTGGGTTACAGTTCAGTGCCAATGGAATTGTGGCCTTTAGTATTGGACACTTCTACAGAGGGCCAATGATCGGCTGACGCAGCAACAACAACATTTTCCCAGTTAGACGGCAGATTTTGAAATCGAAAACGAGGCCGCGCTATGTCATCAGTCAACTGACACAGTCACGTGGTTGTGTATGAAGATTGGGGAGGCTTCTATGAATAGTGATCCAATGAAAATGCTGGTATTAGTTTAAAATGGTGGAGTCGAATGACCAATCACTGAAAGGGAGGCAGCTGGAACAGTACGCTGACACTGTCTGTTAATATCTTGATTTAACAGACAGTACTACAGTCTAAAGGAATTGGAACTCTCCTGTCCGAAGAGATTAATCTAGTGGAAACACATAGGTTTTGGTAGGGCCAGATACCAAAATGCATGATCCTGGATTACGGGTTTCAATTCTGCGGCAAAAATGTACTGGATTTTGACCAGTATTAATTTCTCTTCGTTTATAAACTTAATTCAGCGTAATAGTTTCATAAAGTTTTCTCATCACTTTTTTGGCATTCTGACCCTACCATAGGTCACGTGAGACAGCTATTTCTCACTTCATATATGAAGAGTTCCACAGTTTTCACCATCTCAAATCTGTTCGAGTATTGATTTTTTTTTGGTCCAGCGCTCATTCTATACACATGTATATACTTTAGTAGGCCTAATAAGCAACCAAATCGTGAAGATCCCGAATCACTGATATTTATTATATGTAGAGTTATACGTTTAACTTGCGAGGAGTAACCAATCACGAGCGACTTGTTTCGGTACGTTGTTTAAATCTGTGAAAAATCATTCTCCTTAACTGTACTTTGAATCCAGTGAGAAGGCATCTATGTTGGGTATTTGGTTATCGTATTACAATTTACGAAACCGTCTGTTTGCTTGTTCGTTTGTTTGTTTGTGGCTACTACAGAGCCACCGTTTTGGACGAAATGCCACAAAACTTTACCGGGACAGTCTTGGAGTCAACGAGTGTTATATAAAAGAACGCGAGATCCTGAAGGATCTTGGCGCCCACCATTGTCCGATAATTGTAAGCTAATGACAAGAGGATCTTTTTGTCCATTGTTACTAAGAACAAACTATTGATTTGTAATTTTGTTTACAAAATTTCGCATCTGAGCGAAAAAGATCGAAAAAGGGACACTGGAAAACACCAAGATATCATCTTTCTACGTTTAAGGAGTTTCAAGATTTCTAGAAACTGTACTTATGTCAGTTGTAATAGTACAAGAGAAAAGAGCAAAGTTAGTCTGAAAGTGAATGCCCGGAGGATCATTCGTCTTCCTTTTGTAGTATTTTTTTTGCACGTGTCATCATTGGGTACTGGAAGCGAAGACAAATGTCTTTGACCCTTTGGCATGAGCTATGAAACATAATTAAGATTTTATAATTAGGAACGAATGCTAATTCTGTTCTGTTTACTGGGATAGTTTGAAATATCTCCTTTAAGATACCATGCTCGAAAATAGTAACATGGTACAATACTTAATACTGAAGGGATTCGCGCAGTAATGTTGAAACTTCGAAAGTGTCTGAAACCTGATTATCTCCCTTGGATCGAAACAGTTATCGAGTTGTAACGTTGTGTCACAAGAGTGACGTACCTTCATGTATCCGACCCGTCGGCAGGCGAAACAGTTCACTGGACTAAGAAAACTGATTTAAAATTTGAAGAAATGCTTTTTAATTCTCAATTATTTGAACTCCTCGATATGGAAGGTGAAGGTATGGATATTCTCTATAGTCACTATATAGAATATGTCTCACTGTTTGATCCGCCGACTCGTGTGATGACTATATGACTATATGCAGGCGCTTTCAAAAACCTATCCATTCAAAGCCCGTTCCTTCTCATTCACCAACCGCTATATAGACGATCTTCTCGCTGTGGATAATCGCTATATAAATGACGCAGTGAAGGATATATATCCACCATCACTGGATTTGAAGGAAACTACAGATAGCCCTACAGGCACATCATATTTAGATCTCTATCTCTATAAAAATGAAGCGGGCATTCTCTCTCGCCGACTTTATGACAAAAGAGATGATTACAACTTCGACATCGTAAACTATCCCTTTCTGGACAGTAATATTCCAGTGGGACCTGCATATGGCGTATACATATCTCGCTTAGTAGCATTTGCTAGATCCTGTGTTAAATGTGATGATTTTAATCAACGTCACAAAACATTGTTGCAGAAACTTATAAAACAGGGCTATTCCACCAAGCGCCTCCACTCAAAGTTTCTCAAATTTGGCGATACATATCGCATGCTGATAGCAAAATACGAACGTAGCGTGCAAGATCTATGGCGCTACGTTTCGTAACTTGTGTCTAATTCCGCTTAACCCGGGGCTAGGGGCCGTATGAACCCATGTACTGCAAGATCCTCATGGTACTCATATGAACAGTCACAATCAAAGCGTGACTGAGATACATCATTCTTTAGATGACGACTTTACAACGAATATTATGGATTAAGAATACTGATCAGCGATACGGATTTGATATTTTTGGAACATCATGATGTCTTGCCGGCATAATTGAAAACTGTTGACCGCTTCTCACTTGCAGGAAACAAGCCTATGTTTATGTATATTATGATTGTCTTTTTGAATTTTGTGCTAATACTGTTATATGGAATGTGAAATAGGTCTTTGGATTATGGACGCGGATATTCTCTAATGGACGACGGCTGGATTATGAATGACGGACTAGACGCTTGTAATGCAACGTCACAACTGGGGAATACCGTATTAATTTTAAGCGTAACTTGGATTTTCGAAAGCATCTTGGACAACTAGGCCCCATGTGGGACCCGTGTACCAAATTTCAGAAAGAATCCATGAAGTACTTCCTGAGAATTGACGATAACAATGTTTCAAGGGAAAATTCAAGATGGTCACCTGGCGGCCATATTGGATTTTCGAATCGGACTAGAAAGGGTATCTTGCACAACTAGACCCCATGGGGAACCTGTGTACCGAATTTGAGAAAGATCTATGCAGTAGTTCCTGAGAAATCGCGAAAACAAGGTTTCATGGGGAAATCCAAGATGGCCGCCTTGTGGCCATATTGGATTTTCGAATCGGATCAGGAAAGGTACCTTGCACAACTAGACCCCAAGGAAAACCCGTGTAACAAATTTGAGAAAGATCCATGCAGTAGTTCCTGAGAAATCGCGATAACAAGGTTTCATGGGGAAATCCAAGATGGCCGCCTTGTGGCCGTATTGGATTTTCATATCGGAAAAGGCATCTTGCACAACCGGACCACAAGGGGAACCTGTGTACCAAATTAGTAGTTCCTGAGAAATCGCAATAACAAAGTTTCATGGGGAAATCCAAGATGGCTGCCTGATGGACATATTGGATTTTGGAATCGGACCAGAAAAGGTATCTTGCACAACTAGACCCTAAGGGAAACCTATTTACCAAATTTGAGAAAGATCCATGGAGTAGTTCCTGAGAAATCGCGATAACAAGGTTTCATGGGGAAATCCAAGATGGCCGTCTGGTGGCCATATTGGATTTTCGAATCGGACCAGAAAAGGTATCTTGCAAAACTAGACCACAAGGGGAACCGGTGACTCGTGTGATGCAATGTCACAACTCGGGAATACCGTATTATTTTTAAGCGTAACTTGGATTTTCGAATCGGCCCAAAAAAGGCATCTTGCACAACTAGACCCCAAGGGGAACATATGTACCAAATTTGTGAAAGATCCATGCAGTACTTCCTGAGAAATCACGATAACAAAGTTGCATGGGAAGATCCAAGATGGCCGTCTGGTGGCCATATTGGATTTTCGAATCGGACCAGAAAAGGTATCTTGCACAACTAGATCCCAAGGGGAACCTGTGTACCGAATTTGGAAAAAATCCATGCAGTAGTTCCTGAGAAATCGCGATAACAAGGTTTCATGGGGAAATCCAAGATGGTCGCCTTGTGGCCATATTGGAATTTCGAATCGGACCAGAAAAAGTATCTTGCACAACTAGACCCCAGGGGGAACATGTGTACCAAATTTGAGAAAGATCCATGCAGTAGTTCCTGATAAATCGCGATAACAAGGCTTCATGGGGAAATCTAACATGGCCGCCTTGTGGACATATTGGATTTTCGAATCGGACCAGAAAAGGTATCTTGCACAACTGGACCACAAGGGGAACCTGTGTACCAAATCTGACAACGATCCATGCAGTATTTCCTGCGAAATGACAATAACAAAGTTTCATGGGTAAATCCAAGACGACTGCCTGGTGGCCATATTGGATTTTCGAATCGGACAAGAAAAGGCATCTTGCACAACTAGACCCCAAGGGGAACCTGTATGCCAAATTTGAGAAAGATCCATGCAGTAGTTCCTGAGAAATCGTGATAAGGTTTCATGGGGAAATCCAAGATGGCTGCCTTGTGGCCATATTGGATTTTCGAATCGAACCAGAAAAGGTATCTTGCACAACTAGACCCCACGGGGAACCTGTGTACCAAATTTGAGAAAGATCCTTGAAGTAGTTCCTGAGAAATCGCGATGACAAGGTTTCATGGGGAAATCCAAGATGGCCGCCTTGTGGCCATATTGGATTCTCGAATCGGACCAGAAAAGGTATCTTGCATAACTAGACCCAAGGTGAACATGTGTACCAAATTTGAGAAAGATCCATGCAGTAGTTCCTGAGAAATTGCGATAACAAAGTTTCATGGGAAAATCCAAGATGTCCGCCTTGTGGCCATATTGGATTTCGAATCGGACCAGGAAAGGTATCTTACACAACTGGACCACATGGGGAACCTGTGTACCAAATTTGACAAAGATCCATGCAGCATTTCCTGAGAAACCACGATAACAAAGTTTCATGGGGAAATCTAATATGGCCGCCTGGTGGCCATACTGGATTTTCGATTCGGACCGAAAAAGGTGTCTTGCACAACTAGACCCTAAGGGGAACCTGTGTACCAAATTTGAGAAAGATCCATGCAGTACTTCCTGATAAATGACAATAACAAAGTTTCATGGGGAAATCCAAGATGGCTGCCTGGTGGCCATATTGGATTTTCGAATCGGACCAGAAAAGGAATTTTGCAGAACTAGACCTCAAGGGGAACCTGTGTACCGAATTTGCGAAAGATCCATGCAGTAGTTCCTGAGAAATCCCGATAACAAGGTTTCATGGGGAAATCCAAGATGGCCACCTTGTGGCCATATTGGATTTTCGAATCGGACCAGCAAAGGTATCTTGCATAACTAGATCCCAAGGGGAATCTGAGTACCAAATTTGGGAAAGATCCATGAAGTAGTTCCTGAGAAACCACAATAACAAAGTTTCATGGAGAAATCTAATATGGCCGCCTGGTGGCCATATTGGATTTTCGATTCGGACCGAAAAAGGTGTCTTGCACAACTAGACCCTAAGGGGAACCTGTGTATCTAATTTGAGAAAGATCCATGCAGTACTTCCTGAGAAACGACAATAACAAAGTTTCATGGGGAATCGAAGATGGCTGGCTGATGGCCATATTGGATTTTTGAATCGAACAAGAAACGGCATCTTGCACAACTAGACCCCAAGGGGAACCTGTATACCAAATTTGAGACAGATCCATGCAGTAGTTCCTGAGAAATCGCGATAACAAGCTTTCATGAGGAAATCCAAGATGGCTGCCTGGTGGTCATATTGGATTTTCAAATCGGACCAGAAGAGGTATCTTGCACAACTAGACCCCAAGGGGAACCTGTGTACCGAATTTGGGAAAGATCCATGCAGTAGTTCCTGAGAAATCGCGATAACAAGGTTTCATGGGGAAATCCAAGATGGCCGCCCAGTGGCCGTATTGGATATTCGAATCGGATTAGAAAAGGTATCTGCACAACTAGACCCCATGGGGAACCTGTGTACCGAATTTGAGAAAGATCTATGCAGTAGTTCCTGAGAAATCGCGAAAACAAGGTTTCATGGGGAAATCCAAGCTGGCCGCCTTGTGGCCATATTGGATTTTCGAATCGGATCAGGAAAGGTACCTTGCACAACTAGACCCCAAGGGAAACCCGTGTAACAAATGTGAGAAAGATCCATGCAGTAGTTCCTGAGAAATCGCGATAACAAGGTTTCATGGGGAAATCCAAGATGGCCGCCTTGTGGCCGTATTGGATTTTCATATCGGAAAAGGCATCTTGCACAACCGGACCACAAGGGGAACCTGTGTGCCAAATTTGACAAAGATCCATTCGGTAGTTCCTGAGAAATCGCAATAACAAAGTTTCATGGGGAAATCCAAGATGGCTGCCTGATGGACATATTGGATTTTGGAATCGGACCAGAAAAGGTATCTTGCACAACTAGACCCTAAGGGAAACCTATGTACCAAATTTGAGAAAGATCCATGGAGTAGTTCCTGAGAAATCGCGATAACAAGGTTTCATGGGGAAATCCAAGATGGCCGTCTGGTGGCCATATTGGATTTTCGAATCGGACCAGAAAAGGTTTCATGCACAACTGGACCACAAGGGGAACCTGTGTACCAAATTTGACAACGATCCATGCAGTATTTCCTGCGAAATGACAATAACAAAGTTTCATGGGTAAATCCAAGACGACTGCCTGGTGGCCATATTGGATTTTCGAATCGGACAAGAAAAGGCATCTTGCACAACTAGACCCCAAGGGGAACCTGTATACCAAATTTGAGAAAGATCCATGCAGTAGTTCCTGAGAAATCGTGATAAGGTTTCATGGGGAAATCCAAGATGGCTGCCTTGTGGCCATATTGGATTTTCGAATCGAACCAGAAAAGGTATCTTGCATAACTAGACCCAAGGTGAACATGTGTACCAAATTTGAGAAAGATCCATGCAGTAGTTCCTGAGAAATTGCGATAACAAAGTTTCATGGGAAAATCCAAGATGTCCGCCTTGTGGCCATATTGGATTTCGAATCGGACCAGGAAAGGTATCTTACACAACTGGACCACATGGGGAACCTGTGTACCAAATTTGACAAAGATCCATGCAGCATTTCCTGAGAAACCACGATAACAAAGTTTCATGGGGAAATCTAATATGGCCGCCTGGTGGCCATACTGGATTTTCGATTCGGACCGAAAAAGGTGTCTTGCACAACTAGACCCTAAGGGGAACCTGTGTACCAAATTTGAGAAAGATCCATGCAGTACTTCCTGATAAATGACAATAACAAAGTTTCATGGGGAAATCCAAGATGGCTGCCTGGTGGCCATATTGGATTTTCGAATCGGACCAGAAAAGGAATTTTGCAGAACTAGACCTCAAGGGGAACCTGTGTACCGAATTTGCGAAAGATCCATGCAGTAGTTCCTGAGAAATCCCGATAACAAGGTTTCATGGGGAAATCCAAGATGGCCACCTTGTGGCCATATTGGATTTTCGAATCGGACCAGCAAAGGTATCTTGCATAACTAGATCCCAAGGGGAATCTGAGTACCAAATTTGGGAAAGATCCATGAAGTAGTTCCTGAGAAACCACAATAACAAAGTTTCATGGAGAAATCTAATATGGCCGCCTGGTGGCCATATTGGATTTTCGATTCGGACCGAAAAAGGTGTCTTGCACAACTAGACCCTAAGCGGAAACTGTGTATCTAATTTGAGAAAGATCCATGCAGTACTTCCTGAGAAACGACAATAACAAAGTTTCATGGGGAATCGAAGATGGCTGGCTGATGGCCATATTGGATTTTTGAATCGAACAAGAAAAGGCATCTTGCACAACTAGACCCCAAGGGGAACCTGTATACCAAATTTGAGACAGATCCATGCAGTAGTTCCTGAGAAATCGCGATAACAAGCTTTCATGAGGAAATCCAAGATGGCTGCCTGGTGGTCATATTGGATTTTCAAATCGGACCAGAAGAGGTATCTTGCACAACTAGACCCCAAGGGGAACCTGTGTACCGAATTTGGGAAAGATCCATGCAGTAGTTCCTGAGAAATCGCGATAACAAGGTTTCATGGGGAAATCCAAGATGGCCGCCCAGTGGCCGTATTGGATATTCGAATCGGATTAGAAAAGGTATCTGCACAACTAGACCCCATGGGGAACCTGTGTACCGAATTTGAGAAAGATCTATGCAGTAGTTCCTGAGAAATCGCGAAAACAAGGTTTCATGGGGAAATCCAAGCTGGCCGCCTTGTGGCCATATTGGATTTTCGAATCGGATCAGGAAAGGTACCTTGCACAACTAGACCCCAAGGGAAACCCGTGTAACAAATTTGAGAAAGATCCATGCAGTAGTTCCTGAGAAATCGCGATAACAAGGTTTCATGGGGAAATCCAAGATGGCCGCCTTGTGGCCGTATTGGATTTTCATATCGGAAAAGGCATCTTGCACAACCGGACCACAAGGGGAACCTGTGTACCAAATTTGACAAAGATCCATTCGGTAGTTCCTGAGAAATCGCAATAACAAAGTTTCATGGGGAAATCCAAGATGGCTGCCTGATGGACATATTGGATTTTGGAATCGGACCAGAAAAGGTATCTTGCACAACTAGACCCTAAGGGAAACCTATGTACCAAATTTGAGAAAGATCCATGGAGTAGTTCCTGAGAAATCGCGATAACAAGGTTTCATGGGGAAATCCAAGATGGCCGTCTGGTGGCCATATTGGATTTTCGAATCGGACCAGAAAAGGTATCTTGCACAACTGGACCACAAGGAGAACCTGTGTACCAAATTTGACAACGATCCATGCAGTATTTCCTGCGAAATGACAATAACAAAGTTTCATGGGTAAATCCAAGACGACTGCCTGGTGGCCATATTGGATTTTCGAATCGGACAAGAAAAGGCATCTTGCACAACTAGACCCCAAGGGGAACCTGTATACCAAATTTGAGAAAGATCCATGCAGTAGTTCCTGAGAAATCGTGATAAGGTTTCATGGGGAAATCCAAGATGGCTGCCTTGTGGCCATATTGGATTTTCGAATCGAACCAGAAAAGGTATCTTGCACAACTAGACCCCACGGGGAACCTGTGTACCAAATTTGAGAAAGATCCTTGAAGTAGTTCCTGAGAAATCGCGATGACAAGGTTTCATGGGGAAATCCAAGATGGCCGCCTTGTGGCCATATTGGATTCTCGAATCGGACCAGAAAAGGTATCTTGCACAACTAGACCCAAGGTGAACATGTGTACCAAATTTGAGAAAGATCCATGCAGTAGTTCCTGAGAAATTGCGATAACAAAGTTTCATGGGAAAATCCAAGATGTCCGCCTTGTGGCCATATTGGATTTCGAATCGGACCAGGAAAGGTATCTTACACAGCTGGACCACATGGGGAACCTGTGTACCAAATTTGACAAAGATCCATGCAGCATTTCCTGAGAAACCACGATAAAGTTTCATGGGGAAATCTAATATGGCCGCCTGGTGGCCATACTGGATTTTCGATTCGGACCGAAAAAGGTGTCTTGCACAACTAGACCCTAAGGGGAACCTGTGTACCAAATTTGAGAAAGATCCATGCAGTACTTCCTGATAAATGACAATAACAAAGTTTCATGGGGAAATCCAAGATGGCTGCCTGGTGGCCATATTGGATTTTCGAATCGGACCAGAAAAGGAATTTTGCAGAACTAGACCTCAAGGGGAACCTGTGTACCGAATTTGCGAAAGATCCATGCAGTAGTTCCTGAGAAATCCCGATAACAAGGTTTCATGGGGAAATCCAAGATGGCCACCTTGTGGCCATATTGGATTTTCGAATCGGACCAGCAAAGGTATCTTGCATAACTAGATCCCAAGGGGAATCTGAGTACCAAATTTGGGAAAGATCCATGAAGTAGTTCCTGAGAAACCACAATAACAAAGTTTCATGGAGAAATCTAATATGGCCGCCTGGTGGCCATATTGGATTTTCGATTCGGACCGAAAAAGGTGTCTTGCACAACTAGACCCTAAGCGGAAACTGTGTATCTAATTTGAGAAAGATCCATGCAGTACTTCCTGAGAAACGACAATAACAAAGTTTCATGGGGAATCGAAGATGGCTGGCTGATGGCCATATTGGATTTTTGAATCGAACAAGAAAAGGCATCTTGCACAACTAGACCACCCCAAGGGGAACCTGTGTACCGAATTTGGGAAAGATCCATGCAGTAGTTCCTGAGAAATCGCGATAACAAGGTTTCATGGGGAAATCCAAGATGGCCGCCTTGTGGCCATATTGGATTTTCGAATCGGACCAGAAAAGGTATCTTGCACAACTAGACCCCAAGGGGAACCTGTGTACCAAATTTCAGAAAGATCCATGCAATAGATCCTGAGAAATCGCGATAACAAGAATTGTTTACGGACGGACGACGGACGGACGGACGGACGGACGACGGACGGACGAACGACGGACGACGGACCACGGACAAGCATTTAGACAATACCATCTAGCGATGGTGGGCTAAAAAATCCTAAAGGGCAACTTGCGTCAGTGGAAGTTGGGATTTATTTTTGGATGGAAGGCCGTGAATCTTCATCAGAATAGATATGTGCACAGGAAAAGTGACTAATAAAATAAGTAAAATGGGTATTTTTTACGCCTCTAGGATCTGGGAGCATGAAACATGCATTTTACATGTCATAACCTGAGTAGGTCTATATGCTCATTGAATGGCCACAATTTTGGTCAAATTTCTTGTAACTTTGTCAGGATAGCTGCTATGTAACTGATCAGAGGCTGACATTAATTCAAAAGGGATATCGCCAAATGAGAGCCTGGAATCTCTTTTAGTCAAAAGGCCGTGAAACAGAATAGCTATGAAATCTGGGAGGGTGAATGAAGACAGAAAAATAGGAACGGACATTTAACGTTGAACATACAAATAACACATGTAATTCTATCCATCGCCATTGAAAGTGCCTCGGATGGATTCAGAGGCGGTTTCCTGGGGAGGGGGAGGGTACTGAATACTCACTGGGTGCCGAGAACATTTCATATACACGTGCATGGTTCAGTACTCCACTAATCATTGCCCACAAATTATATTCCGGCTCTACATGTATACCATTAGAATAACAACAGTGAATAGGGCAGATATTCTGACTTTCCGAACTAATTAATTTGCTTAAATTCTGCAGTGCGATTGCTCACAGGTGTTCTTTTTCCCCGTCCGAAGGACGGGTTTATATAGGCCTGTATAATATATCAAAACTTTCCGTATGTGATATAGTTTCATTCTACAGATAATTTGATTATGTGTCATTTGAAAAAATAAATCCCATTAAACAAATATGTTTGCTGCCTGTCATCAGAATGCAAGATGACCAATACTGATCATATCAAACAGGTAAACATTATAATGTGATCCCTAAATAAATCCTTCCTATCTATTAGATACTTTTTCGAGCATTCTTTCTATTAAAGACAATTAACTGTGTTAAATCTCCCGTTGGGCAAAATTAGACAATCTATTTTGCACAAAGGATAACCCACAGATTGCACAGCATTTGCAATCTTTATATATTCATATAACATCAACGCTTTCCAACTGTATATGTCGCTAAATGATCTTCCTTATCCCAAATGAATTTGGTGTCCAGTGACCTCAATTCATGAATATTTAACAGCTTTAAGACAGGCGGTCACTATTTCTGTGCATTTGGACAGATCCACTTAGAGGTGTCCACGGTATCCATTTGTCTCAAGTTACGGTATATTTCAGAGAACAGTCCATATATCTACTCCGTGTTATGGTTTCACACCGTCTAGACAGCGGCGACATTAGAAGATATTTCATCAGTCTGGTGTGTGGCCTGATTCGTCTGAGCCAACCGAAAAAAACCCCCCTTGCTTTGAGGTCTCCTTCCATCCACGAAGAAGAGATATCATGATTGGGGCTGCTCGCGGTAATGTAAGATTAGCGACCAATACATGGTTGGGGGGCGTTGTTATTAATTTACTAAGATTGCAGCATTTGGAATTCTCAGCGGAAATTTACGAAGAAAGCCGATTTACATTTTCCGCTGAATATCTCTGAGAAGTTGCGAATAGTTGCGACAGCATGATTGTCCAATGCAAATCTTTGGATATTCGAGACCCAGTCATCTTCGCTAATTTAAGTCGAACACTACAAGTGTTGCCTTGTCTGAAAATATTATCTGATAAGAATACGCGTTTGGTGATGTCGTAGCTCTATAAATATTCCGTGGTCCAAATTAGGAGAAGTGCAATGTATGACCTCTTTAACAGTCAAATTTGATTGGCTGTTTGAAGGAAATTAACATCAATACTACCACCACTTACTATATTTGGAAATCACACCGGCAGACATCAAAGAAAATCCTCGCTACACGGTGTTGGCAAGCTCCTATCTTGATTGGCTATATGACATCACGTGCGTTTCCCTGTTTGAACGATTTACTCTATTCATTAGGTCAAGGTAAATGACGGAACGTTAGTGTAGTATTTAACTTGAAATGTGAAGATGAGACCCGGTGTGGAGGCTAAGAATGTCCGGTGGCTAAGAGTGCCCAGCTCCTATCTTCTAACCCAGCTGGGACACTTTTGTCCACATTGGGGACAACTCTTCGTCTTTAGTTGCAATAGAAAAGAATATGAAATTGGACACTAATCAACAGGACATTCTTATCCATCACACCGGTAATCTTTCATATAACTCACAGTCCGGTTGCTCAATGGAATTGCGCTCTCTTTGGGGGGCGAAGCACGCTGTTGTCGTTGGTAGGGTAACAGGGGTGATAGAAGGGTCTGCTGTTGGGGTTGTTATCGGCTGGGGGCAATCTGGGACATTGATGGGATAATCACAAGCTCTGGCTTCTTTATTATAATAGAGGCATGCCGGACAAGGCATCAACTTTGCTGAATTTGTCGTGCAGTGGATATACCGGGTACAGTCTGGGTTGTAAGGAAGCAACCGGTTAAGGAAACACAACTCCTCGACTGCGAAGAAAAAAAATAATAAATAAAGATCACATTTAGTTATGATGCTAGTTGAACATTCTCCATTAAGACCCCTATCGATAAGATTTTGCCTACCTTATCCGATTTATAATTGAATTGAATTGAATTAACCTCATCTGAACGAGTTATATATTACCTGAAAGCTGTTTATTCAGGGAATTATTTTTTTTTTAATTTTTTTTTTACTCCTGTCCAGGAAATGATTTCACGATAGATAAATTTCCAATTTTTCGACAAAAATCCAAAGAAGAAAAAGCACACATAATTTGAAACGAAGGCAAACTCAGAAAAACAAAAGGCACACTTTTTATATGTGTACAGCATTGTTTTCACAATTTCGTGATTTTACGCTTAATAGCATAGAAATTATTACATGCAAGCTCAATATTCTGGGTGATGTGAAACCACTGACCACATACTATTTACTTCTCTTTCTGAGGGAAGAATTTAGGCACATCATGTAATCGTTCGAAAAAAGTGATACTTTTGGAACATTGTATACAAATTCAAACCACAATACGAGCTACATGTAGCTGAATTCATATACTGCGGTCACTTACAGTCTTGTTTCTCTGTCGACAGTCGTGCAACCTTAGGGGCATAACAAGGCGTTGTCGTGCCAGTCGGTCCGGTGGCTGTGCTAGCTGTAGATTTGGTCGTTATTCCGGTGGGAGCTGTTTCTGTAGGTCCTGTGGGGACAGTTGGGGTAGGACCAGTCGGTCTGGTGGCTGTGCTAGCTGTAGATTTGGTTGTTATTCCAGTAGGGACTGTGGGAGTAGAGCCAGACGGCCTGGTGGCTGTGCTAGCTGTAGATTTGGTTGTTCCAGGGGGTCCTGGTGTTGTGGATTCTGTTGTCTCAATAAAATCGGTGCCAGTAACGGTAACTACGTGTGTGACATCAGTATCCTCTGTTTGCGTGGACGCCAGCGTAGTTGTAACTGGTGGTTCTGATAGAACACATTTGATGGTGTTAGTCAAGGGGAATGGACCTGTACCACAATCGCCTCGGAAGTCATCAAAACCGAGTGACCAAACCATTGCTCCAGCCAACCCTTGGTCTTTGATATAATTAGTCTGTATAATGAAACAAGACAAGGAGAGGTTTGTAAATGTAAGCATTTGTGCCGACATCTGGTGCCAGGAAGTCTTCGTCACGCGACGTCCCAGCGCCAAAATCAGGCATAAAATGACTCAGGCATTTCTCCTGAATTTCAGGCCATATATCCACAACTTAATTTTCAGGGATTTCAGCTTGAAATGCAGGGACAATTTCCTGAATTTCAGCGACTTCATCACAGAGTTCAGGGAAAATGTCCTGGATTTCAGACTAAAATCCCTGAAAATTGAGTTCTGGATGTGTGGCCTGAATTTCAGGCGAAATCTCAATGTCAAATCCATATCACTGGTGTTTAATTTGGTCATTCATATACCGAGCATGCAGAATGATCCCAGAGCACTGTGAACGTAGCTATACCGCCTGGTTGTATACAAGCGTCTAGTCTGTCATTCAATATTTAACCGTCGTCCATTGAAGAATTTCCTCGCCTATTTTCGTACGTAAAATGTGTTCAATATTCTATCTCCTAAACCAACGATAGTACAATATAAAACAACCAAGTTTTCGGAAACATATTTGTTCTATCTTCAATAATAAATGGCAACAACTAAATGCTTCAATGAAAATGGCAAATAACTAACCAATGCCAAATTTCGAATGCAAATGTCAAATCTCCAATGCAAATGCCTAGCAAATATCCGATCATGTTTAGAATTTCCAAGTCGAAGATTAATTGACTATAGGTTCGGATCTCTTCAGAAGTCGGCTAGTCTCTTGTGAGACACCTTGGCTTACATGTAGCTGCTCTTATGAATTTTTACCACGTTCGACCAAACAAGTTTCCAGCTATATCCTTTTAGAAATCCTACTCGGTTTTAGGTCGCCCATTGGATATCCATAACTATCCTTATGAAGTTTCACCATTTTTTTGTTTATGTTTCCCAACGCTCTTTTGTTTTAGCTCACCCGAAATGACTTCAAGATGACTTTTCTGATTGTTTCCTAGTACCTTCAAGTACGGTCTTACAGGTAATCTGAACAGAATATCACTGCATCAAATTCGTTGAATATTTTTATTTTTTATTTATTTTTTTAAAATAATTTCGGAGGGTGGGGCGTATGTGACTTGGGGTTATCGTGTTGCATGTCATAAATCACTTGTCTGGTACCCTACCATCCCATGCCATCTGCTAAATCTCCCGTCAAATTATTAATTATCGAGAAGATAAGGATCGAGACCAGTACGAGGACAGATAGTCTATAGTGACAGCTGAGGTAACACTATAGCATTTCTTGGTCAAACAAAAAGGAGTTTATAGAACGAAACACTGAAACTGAGATGTCATCTTCTATCGTATGAGTATGGCCATGTCGTCTCTGGCTGTGCTCGGATTACCTTGTATGTCACACTTTCCTGGTCATCATACGCAATCCAGTTTCTTCGGTAAAGAGCATAAGGAGATTTTTGCTCGTTGTCCCAGTTACGTGCAGATCCAGATCTGAGTTCTGCACAAATCTGTAAAAAAAGATAATAGGACTTGATTAATTTATCATCAGTACCAGTAAATTGATAAACTAGACACAACAAAGAATTGTTGTTGTTGTTGTTGCGCCCCACAACAAATTTTAATTATGATAGGCCAATGAATACAATAGTCTGTATTCTGTGATTTTCATCGTTCTTATCCTTATTAGCCATACTCGGGATTAATAAAGTATACCATGATTGAGCGATGTTGAACACAGCATGAAAATTATCAAAGTAATGGATGAGATAGTTGAAGTGAGTCACAGTGAGTATAAGCACACCCTCGTTCTGGGCAGATTTAACAGGGTTTTTTATGGAGAGAAATGAAATAAAGAACACTGGTACAGAATAAATCTTACACAAATTTAAATTGCGTTATAGCGAGGATTCGACCCCATATATCATCAATAATGTATCCGTAATCAATGTGGTTGAAATGCCAAAACTAAAATATGACCTCTTTTAGTAATACTTGCAAATTACTGAGTCTGATGAGTCGTGTAATCGTGCAAATCGCTGATTTTGAAGTGAAAATACCTCCCTCTGTAAACAGGAGCTCGCGCATGACTAGAATGAGCTTTATACAAAACTATTTTTCCTTCCAATATATATCTATCGAGCAAAGCCAGTTCTAGCAAGTATCGATGATTTGAGCTAAAAACCAGCGATTTTAAAATCTGAAAAATACAAAAAACTTCTCTTATAAGGAAGATAGAAACTTTTGGGAATGAACTGTGAAATGATTAGGCTGCAGTTAATTAATCTGGGGAGGGGAAGTCACTGAGATTTTTCCAATTTTATGAGAGAATGATTACTGCAAAGGTTTGATTGGTTTGCGAAGAAATGCTGCTCAACCATATGCTCCCGTATGTGTGCGGAACAGTCATATTGCTTTTTTCTTATGAAAACAAGATGCAAGTTGTGATAAGTAATTTACAAGTTATGTAATAATAACAAATGTAGTTGCGTAGTTGTAGTTAAGAGAAATGAGGAAAGTAATATAGTAAGTTGGCCACTGGACTGGTTTCCTCCCTTCGGTCGACCCTGGAGACATTTTCCCGTCTCAACTGACTTTTAGCTTTCGTTTGACATCTACTGTTCTAGATGCATTAGGAATCAATAATACCATATATACTTTTCGCATGTCATTATTTTGACATGTATTGGATTACAGGTGACCCCGAAGTCACACACACTTTAGATTATATTTCTAACCTCATTATGTTAGAAGCTTTGATATTGAAGAAACCGCTGTATGTAGTTAGATATGCATGAAAAAGAGAAACAGCGAAAGAGATGCAGTTGGTTGGTTTGCTGAAGGCTGATTGACTTATCTGACCATTTAACTGAATTTCAACCTTTGACACATTTTTACATTTTTCCTTTTTTTTTCTCCTTGGCTTCACCCAATCCACTGACATCGAACCTTCGTTTTGCTGCCTACTTTTCTAAATATATTATATTGGTTATTAATACTACTTCAAATGAGTCATTGTGTGTCATTAATTTCACTTGTATTACTGGTGGCCTAAACTTCCTTATGTTGGAAGCTTTATGTTGCAAGCTTATTTAGGTGGAATATGATTTGGATATATAAACCTTCGCACCAATATGACAAAATCCTCGTCTGATTTAACCACCACACTAGGGTCATCAGTCAAATTTTCGGACACGATTTCCGCCCGAGCGCACACTGTCGGAAGTATATAAAACTCCAGTAGAGTTGTTTCATGTATCCGGTCTCAATTACATAGGGAGACGTCATAATATATTCATAATCGCTGGCACAAAAGTCATTGATGGAGTATAAGGTAATAACAGGCGGTCCGTCGCTTATATCCCATGCCCAGTGGAATTGCCGAATGATAAACCGCACACACCTCTATGACTGTATAGGGTGTTGTTGACTTTGTGGTAGTAAACACGAATATATTATGACGTCTCCCTATGTAATTGAGGCCCGGTACATGAAACAACCGTACCGGAGTTTTATATGGAGAGAATTACAAAGTTATTTCAAGCGTGATGTATTATCGATATCAAGGAGTACTGGTGGTCATTTTGTAGAGTTCAGTTTGTTCTACACGATGCAGAATAGAAAATTTATCCAGAGTTATAACTACTGATTTTTGACAAGCTCCAAAGTAGACGACTTATTAAAATGGACTTTAGTGTTCATTTTCCCTGTTGATATGAGTAAGCATAAGAAAAGTATTTCGCCCATGTGCAAAACCGAGGGAGTTGTTCGGTGGGATTTGAATAGTACAGATCATCTTTCGCTACTGAAATCAGGATTAAGTGGAGTGAGGCTGTGAAACGGAGTATGCGCTGTCGGGAGTTCGGCCTCATTCTTGGAGATTTCATGGTTGTCATCCTCTACTTTAATTTGTCACCCTTGTTTCCTTGAGCATCTAAAATATCACACAGTAGTAATCGACAGTGGGTTAAAATGGACAAATTCAATAACCTGGGGGTATCGAGTTATGCCACTCTCCCTGGCACAGACGTTACCGATGGTTAAAGCCGGAAGTCCGTTCTGGTCCGGATGATCCAATCGGAACTGCCTGCCGTATGTTGGGATGCCCAAATTCAACTTCGCTCGAGGAACACCATTGCTGATGAAATAGTTGATCGTCCAGTTCTGGAAAAAAGCAGGTTTCATGACAGTTATTTTAGCATAGAACAAATCCAGTGTTAACCTCTTAGTTCTTAATCCTTTAACAATAGACCTGTGCCGATAGCACTGGCAGGTTCATTGAGACGGAGGTTGACAGCGGTTCGTTCAACCACTCTCTTTCCTATCTCTTTAACATCGGACAGAATTTTTATTTATTTATTGATAACTGGTATGAATATAATAAATATGGTACATGAGATCGAAAATAGTGTAGCTATCATAGTCCCCTTGACCGTCATGCGTTCACGTGATCGGAAATGCTCACTGACTACACGTTCAACATGCAGGTCACGACGTCAGCTCGCGAGAGCTAAAACCGGAAATGTTCATTTGCAATACCTTCAACATTGCATAATGGACACCGGCAAGGTCTCCATTGATTAAAAATATTTCCTAGGTTAAAGAGATAGGGAAGAGATTGAATGAACGAACAGAGGTGAACCGCTGTCTTATTGCACCTTCTAGTGTTACCGGTGCATACCCTTCTTCGTGAGTCAGTGTATCGACCGATCTATTGGGATCGATACACTGGTTTGATTAGTTACCCATACGAGTTCTGGATATAAATAGATGAAGGGGTTTACCCTGAATCAATCCAATCAGTGAACGCGCTGAGCTGGTTGATTAGGCCAATCCGCTGCGGGGTATGAGATGTGACAGGTTTCAATTTCATCGCGGGCCAAACTGCTTTGATGTCAAGCGGAAATCGCATCGGACGTCAAAGCACAAACCGCAGGCTGGGGATACCGACATGCTAATTCAAAACAAGTGCGGGGGATGAAATGTACGAGATTGTATAATAGAGGCATCGACTGCAGAACTCATTCGGATCACCAAAAATGTCCAGGTAAACCCTCTGCGAGGATTTAGGATTAACCTGGACTTGTGAAGATGGTGCATACCGTGAATCCAGGAAAATGGTGTGCATTTATGCAGAATATCCATCTCCCTAGTATAATCCGTGGCGTGTCCGACTCCTCCTACTCCTCCTCCTCCGCTTTACTCACTGCACAGCGGGTCGCATAGGTGTGGCGCGAGATAGGGTGGGGCGAGAGACCTGGCTTGCACCCTTCAGTAGAATGGATCGACTGCGCATGCGCGATGAGTAGTATAGAAAGGGCACGCGATCCCCCTATCCCTATAGGTGTGGCGCGGGATAGGGTGGGGCGAGAGACCTGGGGTTTTAGCTACCTGAGATTCCGCCTAGTCTGAATAAACAGGAATCATCTTCACATACCCAAGTTAAATACTACAGCGACGGAACGTTAGTGTAGTACTTAACTTGAAATGTGCAGATAACATGTATGAAGCTAGTTATGGATTTGGCATTCCACAATTAACCAAGTCGATTGAGTAGAATTTTCAACTAATTAGTATCCAAATAAGCATGTTAATTGGGTCCTGTTTTGAAGGAGGATTGATCCATGCAAGAAGGATATAAATTTTTGGTATTTCTAGCGAACCAGACCAGCTCATGAAGCCATTCTCGCGTTCTCGACTTCTCGCCCTGGGAGAATCGCAACAATTAATGTGAGAACGCGAGTGACCGCGGTGCATACGAACATCCCACGATTGCGTCGGCGCATCCGTATTTCGAAAAAAGTCAGCAGAAAGATCAGCGTTTTCACGATGCAACGTACATTAAAATGGGATTTTGGTTGAAAGAAAATGGAAAAGAAGAGCTGCCACGTGGGTGACATAAGGGAACACTGCATGTGGTGGCAAACATCAGGCCCAGGTCCAGAGTTTAGATATAAGGAAAAACGAAATACAAGGGTCTAGTCCGTCATTCAATATTCAGCCGTCGTCCATTAAAGAATTTCCGCGTCCATAATCCAAAGTTTCATATAATAAAATTAGCACCAAATTATAAGGATAAATCATAGTATACATAAAACTAGGCCAATTACCTGCAACACAGAAACGGTCAACAGTTTTCAATGATGAAAGCAAGACATCATGATGTTCCGAAAATATCAAATCCGTATCGCTGATCAGTATTCTTAATCCATGTGTTATACGTTGTCTAGTCGTTATCTACAGTATGATGTATCTCAGTCACGCCTGATTCAGAACATAGAACAAACCTGATTCAGATAGGCATCTTCTCGACCCAGTTCATCTACTCTGGCATACAACGGAGCATTTAATCCTGTAAATGTGTCACACTGTGTATGGTAGTCAAATGAAAACACGTTGATGAAGTCCAAATAGCTGTCAATAAAAAATAGGGTAAGTAAGTGAATAGGGTTCAAAGTCGCTTTCAACATTTTTTTTCCAGCTATATCACGACGGGGAAGGGAAGGGAGGGGCGGGGTTACCTACTTGTAACAGAGCAGATCTAATGCTGCCATTTTATAGTGCTGTCTCACTGAAATATCATGCCGTAGGCACACATGACACCCCACTCAGTCACATTATACTGACACCGAGCGAACCAATCCTTGTTCTATCCTCTTAATGCTGAGCGTAAGCGAGGAAGCAACAAGTTACACTTTTCAAGTCTTTGGTATGACCCGACCTGGGATTGAACCCAGTACCTACGGCTTACGAGGCCGACGCGCTCTAACCATTAGGCCACTGGAGTGCGATCAAAAACAAGGCATACAACGGAGCATTTAATCTTGCAAATGCGTCACACTGTGTATGGTAGTCAAAGGAAAACACGTTGAAAATCCAAATAGCTGTCGATGAAAAAACGGATGTACGAGAAATGCATTCTTTAGTTATGTATTTAATGATATTTTTATCTAGATATTTTTCATAGCTACCGGAACTCGCCTCACGAGTAACTATGTATATTTTCTATCCTTTCCCATGCTGTTTTAACAAGTAGAATTTTAGCTCACTTACTGGTAGCTTTGCTAATCAGTCAATGAGTGAGGGAGGAAGTGAGTAAGATTTAACATCGCTTTCCATAACTTTTCACTCATATCACGACGGTGCCTGCTTGTATCAGAGCGGGCCGAATGCCGTCTTTTCATAGTGTGGCGTCACCGAAGTAGACATACTCCACCCAGTCATACTATCTTGAGACCGAGCCAAACAGTCTTTGATCTATCCTGCAACTGCTGAGTGTCAAGCCAAGAAGCAACATGTTCCAGTTCAGGATCTTGAATCAACCCGGGATCGATCCAAGTACCCCACTCTTAGATCTGCACCCTTCCTGGCATGGAATTTGTTGAGAGAATGGTGCAGGAAATATAGAAAAACTCAAATGGACGCCGAACTCGTCAGTTGTCTAGGGGACTAAATGTGAGCGTTCCAGAAGTGAGTCTGTGTGAGAGTGTGTATATTTGGAAGCGTTGAACTATGGAAGGTATCAGCGAAAGGCCACTAGTTGGACAGGTGGCCGGGGTTGTACAGCGGCCGACGCTATTTTTAGTGATTAGTAAAACCAAAAGGCCACGGGATCGCACAGCTGGACGGGGTTATACAGCAACCGACGCTATTTTCAGAGATGACTCATCACGTGAACCAAGTGACGTAAAGGATAAAAGATTTCGAGTTCTCAGTTATTACCCAACTCTCTACGAGATCGGTTGTGTACACTTTCTTGCAGTCTTCGTAGAGGACAACACGATGACCACTAAATATTGAAACGCTGTGGAGAGGAAAGAAACGCGGTACTGCACCAACAAATTAATGAAAATCCGAGTGGTTCAAGTCCCCCGACGTTGAAACAATTGATTTGACTTGGAGCCGTAACTTTCAGTACCCAGCATGCAGAGCAACCCCAAGTGAGATCCAGTGGCAAGGTACCCACAATTACCGAATTTGTCCTAATCCGGCCAGGATTGTAGAAGATATTGTATGGAAGTGACGCCTCCTATAGGCGGGTCAGCGTGAAAAACAACTTCTCAAGCGAGAGTTTGAGGCGACGTACCCACAAACAAAATTCGAAAAAGAATCTGTTCAGTTTTTCAAAAGTTATTGTCCGGAAACAAAATTTTAACTCAGATCTAGTTGGCGCCACCTACATGCAGATTGGCATGAAAAACAATCCCAAGAGAGATGTTGAGGTGAGGAACCGTCATACCAAATTTGAAAAGAAACCGTTCAGTTTTCCAAAAGTTATTGTTTGGAAACGAAACTTTAACTTTGGCCCCCTGGTGGCGCCACTTATAGGCAGAGTGGAGTCAAAAACAATCTCAAGCGAGATCTTGAGGTGAGGTACCCACAAACCAAATTTGAAAAGAATCCGTTCAGTTTTTCTAAAGTTATTGTTCGGAAACGAAACTTTAATTTTGCCCCCCCCCCTCGGTGGCGCCACCTATAGGCGGATCATTGCGAAAAACAATCCCAAGCGAGATCTTGAGGTGAGGTACCCACACACCAAATTTGAAAAGAATCCGTCAGTTCTTCGAAAGTTATTGTCCGGAAATGAAATTTTATCTTTGCTCCCCCAGGTGGCGCCACCTATAGGCGGATCAGTGCGAAAAACAATCCCAAGCGAGATCTTGAGGTGAGGTACCCACAAACCAAATTTGAAAAGAATCCGTTCAGTTTTTCAGAAGTTATTGTCCGGAAACAAAGTCGGACAAATGCACGGATGGACGCACGGACGGACCCCAATACTATAGTCCCCCTTTAGCCCTTCGGGCATCGGGGAACAATGAGCTGACTATGACGAACGGCACACTGACAGCGGAAAATGATTCACTCACTGGAAAATGTGAGGGGTATTATAAAGAACTTATGTTATTACAAAAGCAAACAGGGAAAAGATGACGTCACGTTTTTTCAATATCGTATAGCCCGTTATAATAAAACGCGGGAATATGAAAAGGCTATAAGTTCCTCCATGGACTCGAACTTCATCAATTGGGCAGGAGAAGATGTCAGACACACAGAGAGAGGGTCACGTTTGTTCAACGATAATGGAGAGTGAACAAGTGTCAGTGAAATGGAATAATTGTTTTCATCGACTCGGAAAAGAACAATACATCCAAAGAACATGAAATAATGAACTTGGAAAATATCTGACATCGATTGTCAAAGTACGATTTGCACTTGTACCTCGTCTTCGTGGATACATAAATAACGTCATGGTATATCATTGCGTTGAATGATGAATTTCATGTCCAGTTTGACATTTAGAAATAATTGGCGTGGAAAAATGAAAACAATTATAAATCATTTATTCAAATTGTGTTTTATATCTCCAAATGTACCATTCAACCACTACACATATATTAAAATGTCAAAATGGATGCCAAGATATGGACGATCGTAGGCTCTTCCACCATGAAGTTTCGTTCTAAATTGATAAATATTCATACATATGTGCAAGTCTCAAAGATGTAATCATCCTCAAAATGTAGACTAGTACCCATCCACTGCGCATGACCGCTATCGCTAAGCCTAGTCAATCGGTCCAACGTTATTAGACGACGGCGGCCAGTCTACCTCAAAATGTAGGCTGGGATCGATGTTTCTTAAACTCCGCGAAAGGGACATATGTATCGACAGGTACAAAATAAAAAATATTTGATCGCATAAAGCTAAACTTGTGTCTACAATTCAAGAGAAAATTAAAGAAATTGTTCTTTAGAAATAAATGGCTTGGCATGTCGTTTATTTCCGACGACCGTGTCGGCAAGCGTACACGCGTGTTGGTACCCTATAGTACGTTCTATCACTTTATCGAACCCCAGGCACGAGCTATGAGTGTCGCTACGTTACTAAAACGTCATGCAGTGACATCATTTTCATTTCCGTGTACAACACATATTCAACAACTAGGCAGAATGTCCGCCGAAGGGTGGCAGAGTTTCAAGTGTCTCTGACAAGATATTCTTGCATTCGTTATATAGCGACGTCATTCTCATCAAATAAATAAAAAATATGATGCTTATGCATGCTGCTGCTGAAGAAACTCAGATGAGAGTTCATAGGAAATTCGTTGATTTTGAGACTCATTACAAAATATGTGATAAATATATCAGCCCTACACTGCCATAGGTTAAAAGGCGACCAATCACACTGGTGAAATACAGGAGTTTATTTCAGAAAGGGTCGATTCCAAACCATGTCTTTTCAGGTTGTCTTATGCAGATGTCGTTTCCCCGGTAGATCACAGTTATGAACTAACCTTGCCACCGCGGACAGATCGTAGGAGTTATCAATTGTATTTTTCAATGCCCCCATAGCAGCCGTCAGGAGAAGTCGTTCTGTACCAGGCTGTCGAGTCTCGGAATCAAAGTTGGCGCGTAAAGTCTGTAAAGAAGAGATGCATGATGTACATGGACGATGTAATTGTATTCAGCATGATAAACTTTGATTTGAATGTGTGTAATATTAGCTTTTATATAATATACCACGTGATGAGGATTACAAAAGATTTTCTTCAGGAAAAATGGCATTGTATTCTACAAGTTCTTTGTCCTTTCCATTCCATACGCCAGATGTCCTCTATTTAAAACCACACCAAACCTGGGGATAAGGTAACCTGTGTTTATCTACGTTGAAAACTTCACTCAGTCCTCGCCCTCGCAGACTTAAATTAGCGTCCTCGCTTTGGTGCGAGAGATTACCGAGTTCCCAATATACAGTTGGCGAGGACACGTCAAACTTAAAGTCTGATTTAAGAAATGTCTCTCCAAACAATCTTGGAATTCCCTATTCACATTATCTCAGATTCGAGGCTCATTTCCGGGATATCTTCGAATCGTTGAGGCATATTTCCGTATCACGTGCATGTTAAATAACGACGCCAACCACGTCACTGGGGCACAAGGATACCTCAGCCATCAGTCAGATTTTTGGACAGGATTCCCGCCCAAGCAGTACAACGTCGCAAGTGACATTATATACACCTGGAAAAAAGTTAAGCACCCCCATGAACATTTACAAAGGTATATGTATTGGTCGATATCAGAAGTGTACACGCACAGCAAGTTTGTAAAACTGCCTGCTATCATGTAAGGTCATGTTCTGGCTACAAGAAAGCACAATGATGACAGTTTTCTTTATCATTTTAATGATAGCACTGGCGTACCAAAAAGGTAACCGTTTGAGCTCAACATGATACCCGTTACAAGTATGGATCTGGAGAGTCAACCAGGCAACATGGTTTGGATATGAATGGATAAAAAAGTCATTTGTAATCAGGGAAAGTTTTCCAATTCAACATCTGGTGTATCCTCCACGTGCTTGGATAACTGCCTCTACTCGGCGTCGCATCCCCGCAGTCAATCGTCGTATCCGTGGCATAAGAAACTGTCGTCATTCCTGGTGCAAAGCTGCTTTCAACTCACGCAGATTTTGTACTGGATGTTCATGTGCTTGTATTCGACGCCAAAGAATGTCCCAAATGTGCTCCAGAGGATTCAGATCAGGACTCATGTCGGGCCAAGGAAGATGAATCACTGCATTATTCTGAATGAATGCTGTCACTGCCCGAGAACGATGCGGTTTAGCGTTGTCATCCATGAACACAGGTCTGGTAGCAAGAGGATGGTTATCAAAATGGGGGACAATAACTGGGGCAAGGACATCCCGGATGTACTGATCGCCATTCAGATTCCCACGTATTGTTATGAGCGACAGCCCCGCACCATTACTGAACCCCCACCAAAGGCAACTGTCGGTTTGATGTTTCTTGGTGTATAGGCTGTACTTGGCTGCCTCCAAACTCTCACGCGTCCATCGGTTACATGAAGAAGGTACCGGCTTTCATCCGGCCAATGAATTCTTCGCCAACTCCTCAGTTTCCAGCGGTGTCGTGCTATACACCAAGCCAAACGTACTCGTTGGTGATGATCACTCAGGAGAGGACGTTTGATGACCCTTCTGGACCAATATCTGGCACTTCTTAGGCGATTCCTGACTGTTCTCATGGAGAAACGGCGATTTGGTAACCAGAGGTTCTTCAGGACAGTACTTGTGGCGAATGGATCTCGTCGAATTAGTATAGTCTCAGAAGTGCCATGTCTTGACGTTGTGATGTCATCCGTGGTCGTCCGGAACGTGGACGGCCCTTCGCCTCATTGGTTTGCCCGGAATCACCAGACGGCTAATAACTGTGTAGTGGATATTGAGTTGCTTTAAAGGACATACCGGTTGAATGCATACCAATAATTTGCCATCTCTGTGCATCTGATATCCTTCTTCGTGTCATGGTGACAGATAATGAGTTAATATTGTGACCCATGCACATTAAATACCGAAATATGGGGCGTGCACAAACTGCATTTGAGAAAATTCGTGGGTTCCCTTTTCCACATGCTTCCCATGATATTTTTTCGTGTCACTATCCATGAAGGACGTTCGCCACCATTTGTTGGATCGTCAATATTAACATAACTATCACCAAACATCGGTGTGTTATTAATCATTATATTAGGGGGTGCTTAACTTTTTTCCAGGTGTATATATAGTAAAATACATAATACCCCTGTTTATCTAGCGTTAAAAAAATTATCTGAAGATTATTTTCCATTTTTATACGAGTAGAAAATGAGAATTGTAGTTCGCTAATGGGTAAAACTGAAAGATCAGTACTTGATTGGTCAATTAAAATTTTTGAGAAGAAATCCGATATTTCCATTGGCCTGAAGAGTAAATTGGGAAAAGTTATGATTTCGCGAAGAAAGAGAGTGCGAGAGAGAACATAGGGGGTTTAACGTCGCGTTCAGCAATATTTCAGCTATATAGCGATTATCAAAACAAAATTCTAGTATATGACCTAAGTTAATAACTCAGTAATCTAATGCATTCAAAACATGTATATACATTACAATTTATACAACAAACCGATCTCTCTCAAATAATCTAAAATACAATCGTGTTTTACCCGACTAAAAAGAACTTCCAAAGTAGCAGCTCGACAAAAAGTATCTCTTACAATCTTAAGTGGAATCAGGATATTCGAGATTTTCGAAATTTTTTGTCAAGTCTAAATTTCCAAAAACGCCACTCATCCTTATAAGGACCAAATGTTATGACCCAATGATACCCTGAGACATGAAATGACAAAAAATGTATTTATCTTTTTTTGGAAAAATCTTTTCAATACAAAATGACAAAGAATTTCGGAAGCGACTTTCAGAAAAGAAATACTATAATAGGCCAGGAAAAGGATAAATAAAATATCTCAACTAAGTTTTGAAGATCCTACGAGCAAAATTATCCATTTCGCCTGAAGCACGTGGCCGTATTTACATATTCGACTGTGCACGTGAACACAAATGACTGGTGAAATTTCGCCATTTTGCCTTCGACGTCACAAGGAAATAACGATAATTCAATAAAAAATAAACTATAGCAGATATTCAATTCAAATTTTCCACAAATACACAGTTAGATACGTACTTTGCAGTTCATCTGTTGACATAGAAATCGAATTCAGCGCTTTGAAATCACACAGGTCGGAAAGTGACAGAGCATGTTTCTTTTTCAAACAAGGTGACTCATCACATGTTAATAATATTCATACGCCCAAATAGGCATGTTGAAGATATCGTCCATAACATGTATAAACTTCAAAGAGGCATCATAATTCAGTAAAATATGGTGATATTTAACATACAAAATATTTAATTCGACAGTTTCATTGCAGAAAAGTATTTTTGTAAACCTCAATAAAGAGGTAATTTTTCCAGCCGCCTTACTCTATTATCCTGTCTCCTTGTCAAGAAATCGCGCGAGATTTAATAATTTGGTCAAACTCAGGAAAAACAGATCATCCGTCTAATTACATCAAATTTAGACAACAAAGATGGTAGTATAGTGAGTTTCGGTGAGTAGCCCTCACACCTGAATGGTTGTGCATTCCGATCGCATGTTCTGAAAGCGTTTGTCGATGAGAATGGGTGAACATAAAGGTAAGTACCTAAATGCCATTAACCCTCAGGACCATGTGCCAACAACAACAACACAAAACAACACAAAACAACAACAACATGCTGAATGACTGTCTCATTCCTGAAAGCGTTTGTCGATGAGAATGGGTGAACATAAAGGTGAGTACCTAAATGCCATTAACCCTCAGGACCATGTGCCAACAACAACAACACAAAACAACAACAACATGCTGAATGACTGTCTCATTCAGATTGACTTTGATTGACAGGTGTTCAGTTTTGTGTGAAGAGTTAATGCATCGAGGCCGGAAAAAGCCCATCTGAGCAGGAAGAAATGTGAATCGCCATATTTCTGAACAATTGTAGCATTCTATTTCCCAACAATTTCAAAGTAGGTCATTCTTGTTTGCCCTCAACGAAGAGATGATGCAACTTTATTCGTGAGTTAAACAGTCACTACATTTCTTCAATTTTCAAATGTTACCTTTGAGATATCCACTACATTTTTGGTCAATTCAATTCAATTAGTGAAAAAATAGTTATATTTTCTTTTGGCTGTTTAATTGTGTTTTCTATCTTTCTGAGATGAAATAATGGGCACTTGATAATTTAGTGCCTTTTTGAAAATTTCAACCCGACAAAAAAATGTCAAAATCTCTCCGGTCCCCCTTCTTAAAATCTTTACAGTCGATAAGAATATGTTTCACTGCAAGATCTTCGTGGCATGGAATACACATTGGCACTGGCTCTTTATTTTAGCAAATGTTCGCGAGTTAATCGTGTAAGAAGCTTGTATGGAGTCATCCGAGCAAGATCGATTAAATTATGATATAATTACCCTTATCATGCTCGTATACTGATTCAGAATCCCACTGTCCTCAGTGTCCGCAGGAAAAAGCCAAGCGATGTCAATGCCGTCAAAGTTCCACTGCCGCAAGAACGCCGTAGCAGAGAGAACAAATTGTCTGATGTTATTGTCCGTGCTCAGCATGTCGACGAAAGGCGTTGTCGGGTGGTCCCAACCTCCCAGAGATAGCAGTATTTTGAGGGAGGGATTTGTCGTCCTCAATTTAATTATTTCCTGGTATAAGCCTACAAAACACCAATCAACATGTTCAAAGGAGTCAGGTTTTTATTTTAGCGCATCATCGGGTTCAGCTGATTTACCAAAACAATTTTTTGCAATCTGCTTGACTGGTTCAGGGGGATTTATACACGAAATTCTGAATAATCAAAATTTGCCAAACCTTGTCAGTCTTTTTGTGATTTCTTCTCAACCTCGACAGGAGGAAGACATTGAAAGAAGAACAAGGGAAAATAATAATTTCATATTTACATTTATTGTACATGATTTTAGTCAATGGGAATGTCAATCGGGCTTTAGTGAGTTAAGTATATAGGAACTCCAAATGCAGAGTCAACTTGATTTACAAGTGTCAAGCAATACAACCGATGTTATATTAGCCCAATATAGGTCAAATTCACCTTACGAAACAGAGGAATATGAAATGAAAAATTAATATTGAAAATGATATTTTCACCTGTAGGTGCTACAAGTAGTGGTCCAGTACTATTGTATGACAGTTGTAGATCAATTTGCCGCTGCATTTGGGGTTCTTATACTGAACTAGGTTAAGCCCGATTGACATTCCCATGGACTAAAATTATGGACAAAATAAATGTAAATATGAAATTATTATTTTTCATCTTTCTTCTTTCAATATCTTCCTTGTTTCGAGATTTTCATTGCCATATTGTAAGCCATGGGAAGAAATCACCAAAAGGCTTATAAAGGATGGGAAATGTTGATTAACCAGATTTTCAGGAATAAAAATCCACTCATCTCTTATAATTGGGACTAGATCTCGTACATGTGCTACACCGCTGATAGAAAAAATAATGGCACTATAGCATTATTGGGGGGTAGTGAATTTACGCAATCTAGTCTCCGAAATCCCTCTTCCTGTCGAGGTGAGGTGGTTGAGTGGGTATGTGCGTTTGCATTTACTGCTGGTGACTCGGTGTCGGGATTCTTCTTGACTCCAGTTCAAGGGGGTGACATATGCAACTATACCTTTTTTCATAGAATCACAAGTGATCTGATTTCTAAATAGGCAATACAGTTGGTGGCCAATATCATATACCAAAATGTTCCCCAAACCTTGCTGAATGTGAATATGACGCCTCTTTGAACAGACAATGTAAATTGGAGAATATAATTACAAAAACAATGGGACTTGGGACTGCCAGCAGAAGTCAATAAAGAATAAACATATACTCGTGATAGATGGTCCTAAAAATTGTATGAAATCACTGCTACAACAAAGCCTATCTCAGAAAAAAAAATCCATCGGAAAGTATTTTTAAAAGATTTTTTATCATTTACTATGTCAAAATAATTTCCAAGGCAATGATAATTCGTGTCAGCCAATATGAAGGACAGTCCAAAGCTGTGTAGAGCTATCCAAGACAGACCTGTGCGTCACACTCCTGTCACCAACCTGTGTTAGTTTGATAAGCTAATTACTAAACCAGTTTGTGCAATCAGTGAGGGAAATGCCCTAGATTCTTTCTATTCAATCCCAAACTGCCTATTGTGGTCCATTCATTCACAGCCTGTTGTGATTGTGTCTGGTTCTAAAAGAAGCTGCATAATTAATAGCCAATTGACACATATCTGTGATTTGATCCACATGTCCGGTACACAAAATTTCTAGACTTAGACAATTACTGAGGAAGTAAAAAAAATATTTAAAAATACTTCCCAAATCATTTTTCATATTGAACATAGTCTTTGTTGTAGAACATACTATACAGAATTTTCTTAACTGCTTTTCAATATTGTGTGTTTATTCTTTATTGACTTCTGCTGGCAGTCCCAAATCCCATTGTTTTTGTAATTATATTCTACAATTTACATTGTTTCTTCAAAGAGGTGTCATATTCGCGTTCAGCAAGGTTTGGGGAACATTTTGGTATATGATATTGGCCACCAATTGTATTGCCTATTTAGTAATCAGATCACTTGTGATTCTATGAAAAAAGGTACAGCTGCATATGTCACCCACTTAACAGTGGTCAGTGTGACAATGTCGTTGTTGTAATAGATTATTATCACTTTGTATAAGGTTAAAAACTTGAATATAATACACTGAAGTGAGCTGAAGCTTCACACACATATAACTCAGTCTGAGTGCAAGCAGTATTGATACAAACCTGGTGAATATTTGAATAAATAATATGTTTGAAAACATTCGTGAACTTTGTCAATTTTCGGTACACAAGATCACGCATTTTACAAAAAAAATATCTCCAAATGTGTCTACAGCAAGAAATAATGAGCTCTAAGTCCGGTCCCATCCCCCATGTAAGATTCACGAGACAAGAGGAACAATAGCCTGACTGGCTGCAACAATGGGTCTAGACATGGATCTTTTCAATATTCCAAAGATTTCAACAATGGTGTTCTGGATGAACGACCTCTAGTCATCATTTGTTTGAAATGATTTCCAAGGTTTATACCTAAATCTTGATGACCCGTGTTATCTCTTCTATCATGTGCTGATTTGTGCATCCATTCATCTGAATGACAGGTGATCAATTACCCAGAAATCTAGCCTCGCTTATGTTACACGACACAAATTTAGTTGTCAACAACGGTTCATGTGCCGCACGGGGTAAAGTCCTATATGTAATCCGATACACCAAATTAAAGCTATGACGGTTGGCAATTATTTTGATGTCGTGTTACATGAAGGTGACAGGGTAATTGAATTGTATTGCGCTCTCCACCTGTCATATAATTGTCATGTCGCCGGTTCGAATCCCGCTTGTGACTCGACCAATTTTCTGCACTAGAATCTGTGCTATACTAAGATAATATAATCCCAAAATAACGAAAATACTGTTATACGATCACTTTCTAAATGACAAAATAATATCTTCTCATAATTCTACTCTCTCATTCTAAGTTGATATGTTTCCATTTTTGGAAAAGAATATTTCAAAACACGTCGGTTCATTGCCATCGATGTCAATTGAGCAGGAATCGGATTTCCAAAAATTGGACCGATTTGCTTTGCCAATATTTGCATCACCCCGCTGGACTGCTGGCCGAAGAAAATACATTAAAACATTGTTTTCAATTCACATGCTTTTTATTCTACTTGACAATGTTATTCTGTAGCTGGGTAGATACTATCCCGCGCCAACATTAAAACTCTGGAACTACATTATCTGGCAGATTGTTTCGCCTTACCAAAGTTTGTGTCTGAGCGGTTTCAAGGTACCCCATCCACATTCTCTACACTATGATTCAAGTGAAAGCCAGTGATGAATAATTCGTGATGCTATTTTGGCCAATGGGAGAAGAGATATGGTCGACGGTTTCAGATTGTAAAATTATACGGGGATATTTTAATAAATCCGTACCATATATAGCGAGTATAGTTTGCAAACACAGTATGCATAAGGAGGAATAATCTGTTACCTTCGTTTGGGTCAATGTCGTTTGGGCTTGCTGGCTTGACTTCATTAGATTCGAGTGCACCAAAAGCAAATATAAGATGTGTACACATTCGACTGTTTATATTGTCTGGGTAGAAAAAGAATTCAACGCTGGCGCTGTGGTAATAACATACCAGGTTATAGGCTGTATTAGGACCTGTAACGAAAGCGAAAGTAAAAGTAAAAACGTGTGTAGATCTGAAAAAAATATGGAGAATGAATTTCGAATACCATATAATAATTAGTTGTGGCCGGGCCATTAAAGATCACGTTAGTGTGCGTGCACAGCTAAAAAGCCATTTTGTACTCTGTGTTTCGTTGATTGGTTATTTGTTTGGTTATAGCAAATATTCTTTCAAACGCAAATCAATTCATGTTGACCACAGGGCCGTAGGTGCGGATGTGTTTGCGGATGACCTAGTTCAGCTTCGCAAAACATATTCGAATTCCCGAATGACTTATTTGAGGGTATTGTTATCGGAATTTGAATGACGTAACTTTGGTCTCTTCCCATTTAGTACAGGCGAGTAGGATTAACAAATTATCATATATCGTCAGTAATACAGTGATATACACTCGGTAACAAAGTGTTACTATAGGATAGCGCAATAATGTTGTCCCAATCGAGTCATTAAAATCACTTGCAGATAACATTTGTGGTTGTACTGATTAATTATTGAATATTTAGATCAAAAGCATACTCATTATCTTACTCTCCACAATATCCTGTTAATATTCCAAATCGCGCACTGTTATCCTATGCTGGAGCTTCGACTCCGTTTTGAAACCCTTCTGCGCAGCCATGTATAGGACCATTGACCTATTTTTTATGCACATTTGACCACGCGACTTCTCTTCTTTGATTGCACCACAAATCTCTGATTGGCAACCTGTCAATACTCAACTCTTCTTTATTGGAGGCTCTTTATTCGCGCCCACTAGACGACACCTCAATTTTCGGTGACTTATGGCCTGAAAAAGTAGCTTGCTATGTTTCTCTACGTGAATTCATTTTATGGAGGCAGGCCTACTGCTGAATGCTTGATATATCTCGATTTTCTTCCACATTGGCTTACTTGCACCTCGGTTAATTTCTTTCAAGCTTTATCTCTCTTTTTCCATCTGTCCACATTTCCTTTAGAAACCAAAGGATCCCTCAAGACTGACTATTTTATCTCTCCCGCCTATTCCACTTCTCGCTTTCTTCAATATCTATTGTTCTAATTCTGCGCGCGATTCACGTCTCTCACTTCTGCCATTCTCGTCTCGCGAGACTCCCTACTGCGAGAAAGAGTCTCACGGGTAAATGGCAGCCATCCCCCCAAAATTTGGGGGGTGAGTAGGCCGCGTATGATTTTCACCCGTCTGTATCCGGCTTGTCATTGACCTGCTGACTCCGCCGAGTTAGAAGCGAATTGCTAAACATAACGTGGGCTATATAATTGGGAAATGACTCTTTCCGTTTCGGAGCATATCAATCGCGAACAAATTATTGTCGGTATGTATACTTGGCCGTGAAAGCGAGTTATCTAATACAGGAAGTAGTTCGCACAGTTCCGATCAAGAAAACAATATGGCTGCGCCCATGCCAGCTGGCCACGGTGAGAGAGAAACGGGTAATTTCATCGAAGCGCTGGAATTCGCTAAGAGAAAGCTGGGTGTTTGTGTCACCTTGGAAGAAAAACAAGTAGAGGCACTGACGGCAGCTTACAACGGCAGAGACTGTATTGCTGTTCTACCTATAGGCTATGGGAAAAGCTTGATGTTCTGCAGAAGCGGCATGGCCTGGATATGCATGGAAAAGCATGGGTTCTGCAGAAGCGGCATGGCCTGGATATGCCTATGATAACTTTCGTTGTTTCGCCCCTGAATTCAATAATGCAAGACCAGGTTGTAAGTATTCATTTTAACAATGCTACAATTTTCCTCCTCTATTTATTTGTATCCAACTTTAGCTTCATTCAATCGTACACGTTTTATGGGTTGGGATAAGGCCTACTTATATAAAAAAAGAAAAAAGATTATAATAATTTTGTGAGGAAAAAACGTTATGAGAAAGGGTGCTCCCCCCCCCCAACTCAGAAAATCGAGCAAAAATGCAGCTTGCATTTACACAGGATAAAAAAGAGATCAAATTTCATAGTTGTTCACATCATAAAACCTGGTATACTTCATCATAACATATTATTCGTTATTCATTACCATGATAAAAATGGGAATTTCGGATGTCCCATGATAAATATATACAGAAGCACATGCTGTTTCATCCCCTGATCCAGCAGAATTGACATAGTGGCAACTGGAACTCCGACCTGACTAGTTGGGATGGTGAATGGACACACGGGAAATACCTCTATTCTCTGCCTGGTTGTCTGTGTGTTGCCCACTGGTCTTTGAAGTTAGAATAGTTAAACATATGTACATAAACATACCGTCGGTCACATTTATGGTACAGCTGGCAAGCGAGTCACGTGTGTGGTCATATGATCACTTGGAAAATAGTCCCGGTCGAGCGAGTGATGTCATGCTACCTGGCTTTGAGATTGGAGATTCAAAAATGTCACCAGTTTACATGAGAGTCGCTTTTGGTCTCCCGCGGGTAGACACGGCTCTCTTTGAGAATGTCACTTCTGCCCCAGTATGGAGGTTCCCGAATACAAGGGCATGTGGTAGGACAGTCCCGAAATAGAACTCTTTAACCATGCAAGGCGACAAATGGCGTCATCGCCCACGTGACGTCAGACCAAGGTTTAGGCACCGGACAATGCTTTATCATCGGCTATACCACAAAAATCGGTAAATCAATATCATAGTGGCTTACAACATACTGAAAATCCAAATTTCTCTGAAGATATTGTCTCAGAGTTATACAGACATTTGCAATCAGAAGGCATCGCCTGTAAATGTCCGGGAATAAAATGATACAGCATTGCCAGTGTAAAGAAAATGTTCGTTGGCTAACCTCAGCGTAACGTCACATGGGCATTGGCGTCATTTCGCGACTTTTGCGTTTATATTGAGTTCCATCTTCGGACTGTACTTTTAGATTTTACCTCTCAAAGAAGTAATAACTTACATATCTTTCCATTAACGTCCTGAAGAACATTATTCTCGTGTCTGTATAAATTCCTTTATCTGCTATGAAATATATCATCTTTCTTTCTTAAAAATCATTTTCTTGATCCTTTTTCTTTGTCTGGCTTATTTTTTATTTTTTGCAAGTTAATATATTATCACCTCATTTCGTTAATGACTTCATTGTATAGCCTTTCTTTGTTTGATTGCCTCACAGCACGTCTGTACTGTGAGACTGACTCATTTCCCTGGGCCCGGTGGCGTGTTTCTAGCATTCGCTATTTTGTTGCCATCATGGCATTTCCTTTGTCTAGCAAGCAGGACATACAGCACATACTTAACTGCATGGACCCTATGTACAAATCCAATGGCTTTATGCATGTTTGATTCCCCGAATGCCATTTGCTTTTCCGATTTTTATACATGTTTGAAAATTGAGTATTTCTAGTCTGCTATTGCTGTAACTGTTATCAGAAGATCGTATACCTCATCATGTCCAAAAAAGGAAAATAAGCGGGTGGAAAACAGCCCGGGAGGGGAATAATCCGGAGTGTATAGTCCGAGAAGGGAAATGTCCGCATCCCCCTTACCACACCTCCCCCTTACCACACCTCCCCTCAGATAGGCCGCTGACCAGGAAGGTCAAATAAAGATGAATATCTGTTATTTAACTAGAGTATTATAGCGCAAATTGTCAGTACAGGAAGAAGACGTAGTCGTGAGTACATCGGTTTTGTTGTTTCGCTAAGGAGGGAAATGATGGTGGCCCCTAATGGTCATAATTTGCGAACATTTGCTTTTGAAAGAATATTATTGAGCTATTACTTGTCTAAAGCAACGTGTAGATTATATATATAGGCATACAGAATAAAACGCACCTTTGAGTCAGTAAAAGCGAGGCATCATTCAAGTAATCCAGTGAGGCATTATTTGATTGAGTAGTATAGCATGGCTTGATATCTATACATATATTTTAGTCAAGAACAAAGTGACAAAGAAAGAATCAAATCGTCTTCTCGCATGCGCAATCAGTGTCCACGTGATGTATTGGATTATATACTCACAGTTTTCAAACGCAGGTGTGGTAAATCCAGGTTTAGTAGGTGGCGCTGATGTCGTACCGGTGAATGCAGGTTCTGACGTTGCTACTGACCTGGTACCAGTAAATCCCGGATCCGAAGTTGCGACTGACCTGGTGCCAGTAAATCCCGGTTCAGACGTTGCGACTGACCTGGTACCAGTAAATCTCGGTTCAGACGTTGCTACTGACCTGGTACCAGTAAATCCTGGTTCAGAAGTTGCTATGGATGGCATGTAGATGTTTTAGTACACATGAATACTTTCTCAAACAATTATATCGATTAATAGGAATTAGTAATAATTAATAACGTCTACTTCAATTTGGAAGTCCTGAAAAATGAAACAAAATTAAATACTTTTATTTTCTCGGCAACTCGTTGCGATGATCATGTTCGCCATACTATTGTCGTTATTTGAAGCCTTGTTGGACGCAATCGATACCAAGATGGACGGTAGAAAGTTGAATCTGGGCTTCTTGGAAAGATTTTACTCACAGAGGATCGGCGTGTCACTTGCTTTTCACCTGCAGGCGTTTGAGTCTGCAGAGTAGGTAATCAGCACCTTGAATATTGGTCCTGGTTGAATTTGTTGAAGATAGCACGTTGACCGGTTAAATTTGGCGTCATGTCATTTTCACCTACGATTCCGTCAGTATTGCCCAGAGTGGGTACACTATGTTTGTACAGATATACCTGATATTGGCAAAATCAGTCGGTAATTTGTATGACCTACCAATCCCGGATTTTCATATCGCAAAATCCCGTAAGATGTAATAGTGGTATTCTCCATATGAGATATGCAAGCCATTGAAAGTAAATCGAAAATGGAAATTTCCCATAATTCCCTGCTCCAAAATGGCTGCTGCTCTACTTCCTACATGCTTAGGAAAACTTTAGACAGCATTTACGAGTTATTTAACAGTTATCAGTCAACATGAGTGATGAAATGTTGACTGATTCACTAGGGGAGGAATTTTTATTTTCTCCATCAATAATGGAGCATAAAGGATTGGTGTTTTCTCCATCAATAATGGAGCATATAGGATTGGTGAGAATAAATCGTGCCTATATTCACATCGATGACTGTGTAAAACTCTTTACTCGCGCATTGTTTACATAGAAATTAAATATCTCATTCTATCAAGTTACATTTGCTAATCTATCTAAACATTGAATCGGCTGAGTCCGCCGCCAGTTTTTCACAGCCCGGATGTGACTGATATAGGACTGTGATGGAATCTCTAAATTAGCATTTTAATAATTAACATGCACTGGCATTAATTGCGAATATAAGTGTGTGAATGAGGACATACTTTATGAGAAGTATAAGGCTCTCTAGTTCCGTCACCAATTCTTTTCATTTAGGCAAGAAAGGTGAATTTGCTATTAAGCTGGTAAATGTGAAAAAAAGGAATTAATTTCTCTGGATGCAGTTGTATAAATCAACCAGCAGATGTTAATAAATATCGCTATATAGCTTAATTGTTGGTGAACGCGACGTTAAACCGTAATCCTGTTAATAAATATGACAATGCTTCGTAGCAAGTAAAGCTTTTACTAAATTCATGCACATGCACAAAGTGTCAAATACAAGCGTCTAGTCCGTCATTCAATATTCCGCCGTCGCTCATTAAATAATTTCCGCGTCCATAATTCAGATCTAATTCATATAACAGCATTAGCACCAAATAAAAAAAACAATTATAATATAATAAACTTAGGCTATTTCCATGCAAGAGAGAATCTTCCAACAGTTTTCGATGATGTCAGCAATACATGATGTTCCAAAATTATCAAGTTCGTATCGCTGATCAGTATTCTTAATCCATATGATTTTCCATATAATGTCGTTTTCTAGAGAAAAATGTATCTCAGTCACGCTTTGATTGTCCCTGTTCATATGAACACCACAGGGATCTTGAAGTACATGGGTTCTTGAATAGCTTGAAGTACTTGAGTACAAATTCCCACATTTGTACAAAGGAGATACATGCAGGCATCATAACCGATATTGAATACCCATCCGTCGTATATCAAGATTTTTCGTGTCCTTACTCAAAATACATTATTCAAAACAACCATTAGCACCAAACGCCAGAAGGCACAGAATAGAATATATATGAACACAGGCTCTAGAAAACAACTTGAAAATTTATTTGAAGAAACACTAATGGTCAGTTATTAAGATTTTATGTAAGGAACATCATGTCTTGTTGGCATCTTTGAGAACTGTTGATCGCTTCTCTCTTGTAGGAAACTTCTTGTGTCATTATTATTTTTATTTTATACAGATTTAGAAATTGTGCTAATTGTAACTAGGTCTTTCGATTATTGACGCGGATTTTTTTTATGGACGATGGCTGAATAGTTAATGTCGAATCTCATGTTTGATATTTGCAAGAGAGAAGCGGTCAACAGTTTTCAAGGATGTCGGCAACCTATCATGTTGTCCTTATCGTCAAATATGTACCTCCGATCAACATTTTCGTATTCAAATGAATTTCCAAGTCATACTGTTGATTATATTGTATCTCAGTCAAGCTTTGATTATGACCCTTCATGTAGACACCATGAAGACTTTGTATGACACGATGTTCATACGACCCCAAGCCTCGGGTTAGGCAGAATTAGATAAGCGTAAATGTAAACGCTGGCCGGGCGCGATATTTATTTCGAAATCTGAGAAACCTTGAATGACTCAAGCGCTTTGTGATATAGCTTTGTCGAACACGGACGAAAGATTTCTGATATTATATATTGAACACTGAAGGCGATAATGGATTGTTAGCGGCCATCCAAAAAAAATTAAGACTATATTATGCGATAACATTTCATTATAACATTTCATTATAACGTTTCCGATCGTAAGAGCTATATGAATGGTAGCAGGCGTCAGGTCCGACTTTCACTCATCCTCGCGAGCCAGTGTATCGATCGATCTGTTAGTCTGTTAGGATCGATACACTGGCTTGGTTAGTTACCCATACGAGTTCTGGATATAAATAGATCAAGCGGTTTCCTCTAAATCAACCCAATCAGTGAACGTGCTAAGCTAGTTGATTAGGCCAATCCGCTGCGGGGTATGAGATGTGACAGGTTTCAATTCAAACGCGGGCCAAACTGCTTTGATATGTCAAGCTGAAATCGACATCGGAAGTCACAGCAAAAACCACAGGCTTGAGATATCGACATGCTGATTCAAAAGCGCGGGTGGTGAAATGTACGAGATGGTATACTAGAGGTTTCGACTCAAGAACTCATTCGAATCACCAAAAATGTCCAGGTAAACCGTCTGCGAGGATTTAGGATTTACCTGAACTTGGGTAGATGATTTCACTACTCAACCACCGTTACTTACAGGTTTGATCTTCCGTTGTGCTCCTCGATGGTACTGATGTTGTTGCCGATGGTGTTGTGACTCTGAAAGTTGATGGTTGCGTAGCAGTTGATGATTGTGTGGATGCGGTTGTTGCAGGCGGAGCGGCGCACGAATCGATCCCTAACACATTTTTAACAGAATTGATAAGGGGATATTTTCCTTCACCGCATTCATCATTAAAATCGTCGAAATCATATGACCACATCATAGCGCCCCCAAGTTCGTTGTCGATGATGAACCTCGTCTGAAAATGACAAAAAAATGATATATTGTTATCATCCCCATAATGTAAACAACTATAAAATGTACAGTAGATATAGCGATATGTACTATTTATTGTATTTCGTACAGTAGCCTACTAATATTTACTGTACATACCACAGTATATTACTGGCTACTTTCTTGCTCTATACTATATACTGAACACTTTGAAGCAAAAGTTTGCAGGGACTTGAAACACGCATGCGTTGACAAAATACCATCGCAGATGTCACGAGAGGGAGGTATACACCATCAACGCACCTTACTGTGAAATCACACAGAATAAAATCAGCAATTTGAGCGTTCATGATATAAAACGTCTGGTTTAATCTATCATGATTATCTGACCTTTTATGACCCATAAATGATAAGCTGGAAACATGCTGTAGTATCAAGTGAAGAGTGTAAGGATGTAAGTTAAGGCAGTGTAGCGCTTTCGATCCTGTGTGGGGTTTATCAAGAACTACGTGGACACATTTTCGCATTCTACCTCCTAAAAACATTTTCTCAGATCTGGCCATCGTTCGCCTGATCAACTATGCTCGGACTAAACTATCAATACGGAGCTTGTATAGCAGTCATCAATTCCATCCAATCAGGCTTTATTCCTTGAAAATCCGCCAATCGAACTGACTGAAAATTTTAATCGGTGAGCGAGAAATAAACATCTAGCTCACTGGAGATAAACACCCTTTAATCTTGGTGTTCACATCCTAAGCGTCAGATCCGACATTCAATATCCGAAGTCATCGGTAACGTCCGCTGTCAAAACAATATAACAGGTCTCCTTGGATGTCGACATCTGGATACGAAACAATTTCGGACAAAGGAAGTTACCGCCTACCGTACTCATATACACGAACAAACTTGTCCAGCCAAATTTCTATCCAGAATTGATTTGAATGGGTGCGCGCATGTGCTTAGAGGCATCATGTTGTCTTGCCAGCATCATAGACCGCTTCTCTTGTGTAAGAAATTAACTTATTTTTGTTACATGCCTGCTTGAATTCTAGGCTAAAAGTGTAGTACGAATAGGATATTTCGAGTGAATGTTGGATCTGACGCGTGTATCATGATTTTCGTCCACACAGAAAGTTAAGGTTCCTGATCTCTAGACCTATTCATGTTATCTACTGTTAGCATCAAAATCCATTCTGGAATGAAAACCGACCATAGAGGTCCATGTCCCCCGCTAGCAGCACCAGTTATGGTGGATTACATCCACCATAACTGGCGCTGCTGCTGCGGGGGCCATGGACCTCTATGGTCGATTTTTTTGGTCGATGATATCTCATATCATTGATGAAGAGTATGATTTGAAAATGGAGATATCGCTGATGAGCTTAACATAATCTAATACAGCGGATGGCACCCATATTGGATAATGCACATCCATAAAACATAATACCAACTTTCCTCTCACCAATGTCCATGCACTCCCCAAGTTTGAAGTAGATTGGTTGAATCGTTCTAGAGTTATTGTCCAGACAAGATCCAAATGCTGAAAATCTAAGATGACTGATGGTGGCCATCTTGGATTACACAGGTAACTGAAAAGCAATGACAACTGTCCTCTCACCGATGTAAAGCCAAACTGCAAGTTTGAAGTCGATCAGTTGAATTATTCTAGAGTTGTTGTCCAGACAAGATGTAACTGCTTAAAATGCAAGATAATCCAATATCGCTGGTAGATGGCAGCCAAATTGGATTATGCTCGTTCATGAAACACAATCCTAACCGGGATCTCACCAAGGTCAAGGGACTCCCCAAGTTTGAAGTAGATCAGTTGAATCATACTCCAGCTGTTGTCCGGACAAGATCAAACTGCTTAAAATCCAATGAAATCCAGTATGGCTGATGGTGGCCATATCGGATTAAGCACGTCCTTGAAAAACAATGCTAATCCTCCTCTCAGCAATGTCAAGGCACTCCCCAGGTATGAACTAGATGGGTTGAATCGTTCTCGAGTTATTGTCCGGACAAGATCCAACTGCTTATAATCCAATATGGCTGACGGCGGCCATATTAGATCACGCACATTGCTGAAAAACAATCCCAACCGTCCTCTCACCAATGTCAAGGCACACCCAAGTTTGAAGTTAATCGGTTAAATCGTTCACGAGTTATTGTCCGGACAAGAAAATCTAAGATTCAACTGCTTATAATCCAATATGGCTGACGGCGGCCATATTGGATTATGCACATCGCTGAAAAACAATCCCAGCCGTCCTCTCATCGATGTCAAGGCACTCCCCAAGTTTGAAGTAGATCAGTTGAATCATACTCCAGTTATTGTCCAGACAAGATCAAACTGCTTAAAATCCAATGAAATCCAATATGGCTGATGGTGGCCATATTGGATTAAGCACGTCCTTGAAAAACAATCCCAATCCTCCTCTCAACACTGTCAAGGCACTCCCCACATATGAAGTAGATCGGTTGAATCATTCTCGAGTTATTGTCCGGACAAGACCCAACTGCTTATAATACAATATGGCTGACGGCGGCCATATTAGATTACGCACATTGCTGAAAAACAATCCCAACCGTCCTCTCACCAATGTCAAGGCACTCCCCAAGTTTGAAGTAGATCAGTTGAATCGTACTCCAGTTATTGTCCGGACAAGATCAAACTGCTTAAAACCAATGAAATCCAATATGGCTGATGGTGGCCATATTGGATTAAGCACGTCCTTGAAAAACAATCCTAATCCTCCTCTCAACAATGTCAAGGCACTCCCCACATATGAAGTAGATCGGTTGAATCATTCTCGAGTTATTGTCCGGACAAGATCCAACTGCTTATAATACAATATGGCTGACGGCGGCCATATTAGATTACGCACATTGCTGAAAAACAATCCCAACCGTCCTCTCACCAATGTCAAGGCACACCCCAAGTTTGAAGTTGATCGGTTAAATCGTTCACGAGTTATTGTCCGGACAAGAAAATCTAAGATCCAACTGCTTATAATCCAATATGGCTGACGGCGGCCATATTAGAGTACGCACATTGCTGAAAAACAATCCCAACCGTCCTATCGCCAATGGCAAGGCACACTCCAAGTTTGAAGTTGATCGGTTAAATCGTTCACGAGTTATTGACCGGACAAGAAAATCTTACGGAATTACGGAACTACGGAATTACGGAATCACGGAATTGCGGAATCACGGAATTACGGACACCGGTGTTTCTGAGTCCCACCCTACTAAGTAGCGGGGGACAATGAGGCGAATTTTACCTTGTTTTCCAGGCTCCCGACATCATCATATGATACCCACAAAGATCCCCAGTATGCAAATGGCGAGATATTTTGGTGAAGTGCCCCTGTCCATTGGTACCCTGGACGTACTTCCGTAAGTCCTTCACAGATCTGCAAAAGTAATAATGGGCATACTAATGATAATATTAAGTTACTATACTAATACAGTAAATATTATCGTACTATAAGTTTAGCAACTGTCTCTTCCTTGTGATATTACTGGGGCCACTGGGAGTAAACATAGAAGAGAACAAAATAAAGAAATGGCGCCTCTATTTAAAAATTACAAAGGATACTCAAAGCTAACTGGGGGCCCAAAAAAATGTACATAGTGCAGTATGTGTGAACCTATATGGCGTCTGTCCAAATAGGCGGATCTCAGATAGAGAGTACAAAAGAGATTATAACGCCCACTACGCTGGGGTAGAGGAACTTGAAGTTTGTCTGACCATCAAGGCCGCAGTTTGGTCGAAAGGTCGTGAAAGTTGTTGTCATCAAACGCCCTTTCGGAGCCGGGAACTTTGTTTTCGGCGGAAATTTCACCTTGATGACTATGGGGTCGGGGAGGCTGAGTTAAAACCGAGGAAAAATCAAGACTGACATTTATCCCCTGAAAAAAATTCTTCTTCACTGCTGGAAATAATATTGATAGACCATGTCTCCTGATTAGAATGCACTAGCTAACAGGTGGTCTATATGTGCTCTCCAGATGTAGATCAAAATTATTAAACATATTTTATTTATTTCATGACTATTCCCAGAACGGTTACTGAGGTGTGACAGGACAAAACTTCACTCTCTACAAAGAAATTTGGTGATGTCGTTAGTAGAATTTAAAACGATTTTTTTTCTCAAGGTCTCAGACTACAATGAGATAGTACTTGATATTTGATAAGTACGCATTAACGATTCTTGGGCATGTTACATATTGTGACAGTAGAAAATATAGATCACGATCTGCAAGTATATCAACTACCCAGCTGACAACTTCACCATGTCTTTGAAAGTCTACATAGCATGCACTTCTATTGTATGGCATAACTGTATATTTTTGTACACTGACCCATAAAGGCACAGACAATTATTTTTTTTAATTGAATTGAATTATTCAACTGAAAATGAATATTAAATATAGACCTCGTCTTTAATCTCAAGAATGATTAAAGTACCTCCTCATGAAAACGTAGGATGATGTCAATAATACCAACTAGTTGCCATGGTAAACATTTTGGAGTAATACTCCCCGAAACATTACATTGAACTTTGCATTTAAGGAGTACGGCGAATAAAATGACATCCATGAAGGTGTTCAAAGACGAGGTTTTCAAAGACGAACAAATGGCATTCAAAGACAACGAGATGGCCTTGAAGGTTTTCAAAGACAGATATATGGCATCTCTGAAGGTGTTCAACGATGAAAAATGGCATTTCCGGAGGTGTTCAAAGACGAAGAGATAGCATCTTTTAAGGTTTGCAAAGACAAAGAATTGACATCACTGAAGCTGTTAAAAGACAAAGAAATGGCATCACTTAAGCTAATCAGAGGGGAAGAGATAGCATCTCTAAAATTTTCAAACGCAACCCAATGGAATCTCTGAAGGTGCAAATGCTCTCTGTTTTAGAGCAATGAAATCGTTGATTAGATAATATACTGACAACGTCGATCCTTATATAACATGTGCGGACCTTCAGTAATTATCATGTTTAGCTTCTGTCATCATGTCTTCTATTTAGAAATATTTCTCACACTAAGATAGAAAAGTCTGTAGAGGGCAAGATTCAAGCGTAAATTCCCACCAACTTCATGACAAGTTACATCGTTGAACAGGCATTACCATTTAAAACGAAGCAGATAAAGCGATCATTCACATTTTGTTGTCTTTACCGGTGAATTTTGCTATTTTCATACTGAAGTGGGCCTATATCATGCCCACATGACACACAAACAAAAATCGAAACAAATGGCAAAGTTATCGATAAGTAATCACAGAAGTGACTAACATTACCCTGAAATATGTAACCTGGCCAGTGTCCTTGGAGCAATCACCCGAGTCTCTTCCCACAATAGCAGCTGATCCCACACCGTTATTAGCGGGATGGTCCAAGGTAAATTGTCTGCCGTACGTAGGTAAGCCCATGATAATTTTATCACGTGGAAGGCCAAGTTCAATGTAGTAATTGATTGTCCAGTTCTGAAAATGCGAATAAACAAGCCTTTAAATAAAAGATACAACTGAAACAAAAAAATGAAAAATGACAAATGAGTGCACAAATATTGGTACTTCTGAAAACAATATTATTTCTCTTGCCTTTCAGCCATCGTTGCCTTTCATCCCGCTTTAACATTTACGGAATCATTTGCGCCATTAAGCGCTTAAAATAGCTTCTTTTGAGAAATACGAGCTCTACTAATACCGTTTCCATTATTTATCTTTCGCACAGTTGTTAAAAGGAACTCGTTCAAATATAATACTCGATCTAATTCATTTGGATAAAGAAAAATGGTCACTGATTAGGATTTGATGTCAAAGAAAGTAAATCGTGTCTTGCTGAAATCATTGAAAACTGTTGACTCTCTTGTAAGAAACCATCTTGTATTTTTATTATTTTTATTTCATACACATCTGAAATTTCGATTATTGAGGCGGAAATTATTTTATGGACGACTGCTGAATATTGAATGTCGAATCTGACGCCTACTATAATCACCCCACCCCCACCCCCACCCCCGACCCCTTCATCCATGTGAGGGAAAACAATGTCTTGTACTGATATCATAGAAACTTACGCGCGGTTCGAATGATTCATAAATATGACAGTATATTTCAATGGAATCATATGTATGGTGATCTACTGATCATTCCCACGTGCGCAAAGTCCGAAAGGTATCATGGCTTTATGGACTTGTTAATTTGGCTGATAAGAATCACGGACGTAACCCTCTCCACCATCAACAAGAAGAGCAAATAAAACGATGCCCCTGATTAGATGAAGTGCTCAGTATGCGGAACACGCCCTGTGCGCCAGGGAATTTAACTTTCGCAAGACACGTTGGTCTGTGAGCAAGTGAAGGAAGGAGCACTTACTTGATTAAGGGTTGTCTCGTTCACCTCCTGCATATTACGGTAAAGCGGGGCATTCAGTCCTGTTTTCTCCTCGCACTGGTCGTGATAATCGTAGGTCATTATGTTAGCGTAATCTATATAACTGTTATTGGAAAGAGGAAAAATGACAGTATATAAATGTAGATGTCAGTTCCATTGACCCCTCCCCCCCACACACACACCATCTCGTAACTTCAGATTACTAAATTCTATGTCTTGTCTGTGTTGATAGGTAGGATTGGACCACTAAGGGCATCCGTTTTTACGCTAGTGTCGTATGTAACATTTTGATAGCTCAAACTGTTGTAAGTTCCGCCAAGTTCTATCCAATTCTACTGATCTAGTATGTCCTCTGTGTAGACTACCTCTCCTCTTAGCCTATAGTATTGGACCCTTCTACGAAGGGCCAATTATAGGGTGATGCAGCAACAACAACATTTTGAAAACGAGGCTGCGCTATGTCATCGGTCAACTCAAACTCCGTACAGCGCATGTCAGCTGAACGACTATCGTCTGGCTACAAGCAATGCCCACAATTGAAAATATCGTTAACACGCTCTCAGCGTTGAGATTACTCAGCAATATATACCTTCCTTCTTTCCGCTAAAAGCCTTTGTTTCATCAACCAAATAAATCACAAAATATTTAATAAGTAGCTTATACCGAAAAAGAAGTTAGATTCTTGATTTTCTCGACGTTCTCAACGAATCTATTTGCGTAGGGAGCTGCATATGTTCGTGATTAGTCCCATCGTAACAAACCCACGCTGTCGCCTGGTTTTCGGATCTATGCTAGAGCATTCGACTATGGTTGGCGCTAGTGGACAAAATTTCACAAATAGCCCTCGGGCTAATTCGATTTAATCCTAGGGATAATTCGATTTAATCCTAGGACTAAATCGACCAATCGTAATACATTTCCTAAACCCCGGATTACATTCATTTAGCTCTGGGACTGAACGATTTAGCCCTCGGGCTTGAATATTTAACCCCTCAGACTGACTGAATTAATCTTCGATAGCATTATTTAATCCGCGGACTAAAAGCATTTAACCCTAGGTCTAATTCGATTTAGTTAGGGCTAAATTGACCAATTGTGATACATTTCCTAAACCTTGAGTTATATATATTTAGCTCTCGGACTGAACGATTTAGCCCTCGGGCTTGAATATTTAACCCTCGGAGTGATTCTATCAATCCTCGGACTGAATGATTTAACCCGCGGACTAGATGATTTATTCCGCGGGCTGGATTATTTAGCCCGAGGGCTAGATCGTCCAATCAATTGTGCGTTTCTAGACCGCATATTAATCAAGAGCAAGATTAGAAGATGGCCACGTGGTATAAAGTTGGCGCGTTTGTTCATTTTGATCCTTGCATATTTGTTCGGCTGTCAGTGTCAGACCCCAAATGACTGCCTGTTGTCAAGTAATAACACTTTGACATGATAACAGTAAAATGTAAACACATACTGAATTTGTGGGTTAAATCCTGCTTGTGTTTGCTTTGCATTGAGAGCAGCTGGATAAGCTATCATTTTACGGCGGTAATCTGCTCCCTTATAGGCTTTAATGTACCAGGCCTGGTAGTTATACAGCACTACATGTACACACAGATTTTTGATAGCGTGGTCAAACCAATTCTTTTATATAATTCCGAAATTTGGGCTGTTGATATATTCATGAATGTTCCCCAATTGAAAGCGTTCATACCAAGTTTTGCAAGTTTACTCTTGAGGTGAACAAAAAGGCATGTAATGCTGCTGTGCGGGCAGAATTGAGCAGAATTCCCATGGCACTACAAGCCAAGATTAACGGGAATACTGGTGTAGGCTTGTTATTTTGCCTAACTTCAGGCTTGTGAAATATGCGATCTAGAAACGCACAATTGATTGGACAATCCAGACCTCGGGCTAAATAATCCAGCCCCCGTGCTAAATCATCTAGTCCGCCGGTTAAATCATCTAGTCCGCGGGTTAAATAATTCAGTCCGAGGGTTAAATCATTTAGTCCGAGGACTGAATCATTCAGTCCGAGGGTTAAATATTAAAACCCGAGGGCTACATCGTTTAGTACGAGAGCTAAATGTATATAACCCGAGGTTTAGGAAATGTATTATAATTGGTCAATTTAGCCCTCAGTGAATCGAATTAGACCTAGGGTTAAGTGCATTTAGTCCGCGGGCTAAATCATCTAGTCCGCGGGTTAAATCATCTAGTCCGCGGGTTAAATCATTCAGTCCAGGACTGGATCAAATCAACCCGAGGGCTAAATCATTTAGTCCGATAACTAAATGAATATAATCCGGGGTTTAGAAAATGTATTACAATTGGTCGATTTAGCCCTAGGACTAAATCGAATTAACCCGAGGGCTATTTGTGAAATTTTGTCTACTAGCGCCAACCATATTCGACTGCGGGCAGTGCTTGTAGCCAGACGATAGTCGTTCAGCTGACATGCGCTGTTCGGAGTTTGCGGTCAACTGAGACAGTCACGTGGTTGTGTATGAAGATTGGGGTGACTCCTATAAATAGTGATCCAATGAGAATGCTCGTCTTAGTTTAAAATGGCGGGGTCGAATGACCAATCACTGAAGGGAAGACGGCTGGAACAGTACACTATCACTGTCTGTTAATATCTTGATTTAATAGAGAGTACTTCAGTCTACATCTCTTCTCTAAATAATCACGCCAAAGTCATGTGATGGTGATATGAATTATCATATGGCGCCGAGATTGAATCAAATTCCACCATAACAGGATCACGTGCACAATACATGGTTTGCATTTCAGTACGTGTATGTTACCGCTATCATGTTATAATTAAACAAATCCCTAACAGGGTGTAATTTATGCCCTGTTTCGTCTCAATGCTACAGTGGTACACATATTAAGCGCATTTCAGAAAATTTAACCAATTTCCAGAAGAGGACAGTGTGTGTGCAGATTGCGAAGAACAAAGCTTGCATCAGAGTATGAGATTTTCTGATGTGAAAGAATCTAGTAGATGGCGCTGCCAAACAATGCGACTTCTTGGCTGTCTCAATTAATAGCCAGTGACTATACCCATTCCATAAACTTACCCTCTTATAGCGGGTATATCATAAGCCTCGTCTATGTACTCTTTATCTGCTCTAAGTGTCACAGACAGTATCAGTCTTTGTCGTCCCGTATCGCTGGATTCTTTGTCAATGGCTTCTCTCAATTGCTGAAAATAAATGAATTATCCGACATCCATGGATTATTAATAAATTACGGCCACTCCTTCGTAAGCTGGTCTAATTCACCGATACCGTCGACAAATTTCAAATATCCGTAGGAAATGTTTTAGAAATTAAAAACACGGCTTGAAATCAAAAGCTTTCCTTACCGTGAAAATTATGGCTAAATTAAACAAAAAATTTCACACTGAGGAAAACCTGGTTAGAAAAGAGCCACAAACATAATGTGTTCGTCAGTGTAGAACTGAGTACAGCGCAAACTTTCAGAATATACCGCAACCACTTCCGAACATACTACTGGCCTCGTTACAAACTGCACCAGAGTAACTTTTGCTTGTATGAGATTCTATTAGTGTTCTTATTTTCGAAACCCTATATGATACTTTTTGGGTATCTAACTGTGGTTTTCCGATGGAAACCTTCTTGCTCAAAATCCAAAAGATGAGTTGAATTCTCTCTTCAAGAACTTTGGTTTTAGAACCCAGCGTTGGTACGCATGGTTTCCAAAATCATTTTAGGGGGTCTTTATAGCTGCAGTTCAGAATATTTTCTCCTGACCGCGCTGTCGGTTAGATCTTAAAACTGGTGTTTTTCTTTCATAACCGATTTCTAGAGATTTCAGATTTATGGCATACCCTTACAGTCTAAGTGCAAGGTTTAGGGTTAGGGTTTCCAGCACCGAAAAGAGTCCTATTATCTTTCTAGAACAGTCAAGTGGTGTTTCTGATCCCGCCCATAGCGTATTGCGACCGCTCCAGAAGCAAGTTTTTGCGATGTCGTTTCAGAAAATGTTCGAAGCGCTCTCGTTGCTCAGAACATATCAGTTTGAGAACCACCAACATATATATGGCCATTCGTCTTTCGCTTTGAGAACTTATTAGCTATTGTTTTACTGTTGCTGACTGTCAGAGGCCATCATGCATTGATGGAGGAACCGCAATTCAGAAATTACAGTTTAGCAGACTTTTGGTTTCAGAGTATACCACTAATTCTCTCGGGTTTGGAAAATACACACACTGTTGTGCTCTACTGGTGCCAGTATGACTGATGCCAGCTCTCCATTATCCTATTAGATTTTGTTCCTTCACGCGACAGTATGCAACACTGTCCATGCATATGTGTCCAGTACGGGTGTTCACTGGGAGAGATTCCATTTCAACGTGGGGATGACTATCGTCTGCTTTTGAACATAAAAATAAATAAACAGCGTTTTACCATCAATTATTCATCACCAACCTCTACTAGATCGTGTTTGTATCTCCTGAAATATGATTTAATAAGTTTCGTATTTTGGGGGTATATCCTTCAGATCTCCCTGCGTGGGTCGTTCCTATACACTTGCGCAAAAGCTAAGCATTACCCTATTCTATCAACAGTTGTATTCCGTAAGCATGTACAGCTGCGAAAAGCGCGATTAGACATTGAGTAGCCGGACATCTACTAAACCAACATACATTGCTACTCTTTTGAAAGACAAAAAACTACAACATTTTTCATTAATCAGAACTTTATAAGCATGAAAAGACGATGGCTGAACATGGAGGTAATTCATGGACGAAGTAAGTATGTCAGTTCCAGGTAATCCATTGTGGGGAAAATGAAGTAGGTGATCACAAAGTAACAATTGTGCGTTTCCATGCTACAGTACCCCGTCAGTATCTGGTGTACCCTCCTCTTACACAGACGACGTTCTCCTCATACTGGTAATCGACCGCCTGATCTGTTTCATTGGAACACGGTACCGTGCATTGCTCATGGAGCGTTTGGGTCAATTCTTGTCTTGTCTGTATTGAGAGGTTCCCAGCTGCCACTCTAAGATCCAATATGTCCATCAAATGCTCAAGGGGATATAGATCAGGGCTTTGCGATAGTCACGGCAAAATAAGGTGGTGCTTAGCTTTTTCGCAGGTGTATATTTAGCCAACAGAGTGTAGAGTCGGCCACCTTCGAGATGATTTTCTTGGCACATTGTCAACTGGCTATAGCATTTTTGACTCGCTAACAGTTGAAAAGTGCGTTTAGGCAGTGTGTAAGAACAGAAATAATATCCGCGTGGGTGCCCGTGAATCAGTATTTCATGGATACGGTTTAAATTTTGAACTTTCCCACACAGACAATCAATACACTGCCAAAAATACCCTACTTATTTAAGATAATGCCCTAAAATTTTCTTGAAATAAGATAATTTTACTCAAAATAAGTTAAATTTTAAGAAAATTTTAAAGAGTTTTTATCTTGTTTAAGTAAAATTTGGAGTGGGGTAAGTATATTTTGATTTTTTTTAAAGAAGAATTCTTAATTTTTTCTTGTTTAAGTAAAATATACTTGCTTCACTCCAAATTTTACTTAAACAAGAAATTTTTTTTTTCTAAAAATTTAACTTAAAAAATTATTATTATATTATTATTTATTATTATGAAATTAAAATTATCATATTTTAAGAAAATTTTAGGGCATTATCTTAAATAAGTAGGGTATTTTTGAAAGCGTATAATACTGATTTACGGACACCCACAGGAACATTATATTTCAAACAATATCCATGATTCTCCCGTTCACATTACATACCTGCAGCATATCGGTGTATCGCAGTTTGTCATTGTTCGTCGGACGTTGATCAGGGAAGCGGAATTCCCAGGCAATGTCAATCCCATCAAATCGTTCGCTTCTCGCAAATGTGATTGCCGAGTTAACAAATCTAGTTAGACCTGCATCAGTCCGTAACATCCGAATGAAGGGATCAGCGCCTTGGTTCCATCCACCAATTGATAAAATGACTTTAAGATTAGAATTTGATGTGTTTTTCAATTCCGTGATTCTTTGGTAGCTACCTGAAACAAATAAAATGAACGGCAATTATCATAGCTGTGCACAGCCTCAAATTTAATCGAGGATTGCAGATTCACTTAGCCTAATACCAGAAAGGGATACCTACGCGTGTCGGGTCTCCGTGGCAGCTGAAAATGCTCTTGCTTCCAAAAGCATTAGTAGGCAAAAACTAGAATATGAGACCACTGTCCCCTGCGTATGTTGATCAAGTGGGGATGAAGGTTCCCGATTTAAAGAGACAAGTCCCAAGTAGGAGCCACTGGCGCAGTCTTTTCCACTGTGCATTACTACATATAATAGAATGAAATGGATTTTGGCCTTCATTCGTGTATTCATGGTTAATTTGTAGTTCGTATATTGTCTTTTTTGACACACAGCCACAACTGTAAAAACTATTAATAGGTGAAGGAGAGGGGTCTAGTTTAATAACAAGATCGTGGAGGGTTCATTCTATATAAATATATAGAGACCTCCTCTCTATTCTTCATAGGAGAGTTAACGTGAAATACTCAGCAATGAACAACAGCGAAATGGGCTTTAAATCAGTTCGTTGATACTTATGTCAGAATATGGGAGAATTCTCCCAAACTGAGGGCTGATTGGTTATAGATAACGAAGCACACAGTGTGGTCAGAGAAACCAGAACCAATTCTGGCAGTGATCACCTTATCATTCTGTAGGGTAAAACACTGGTGACTGATATAAAATACTGGTGCCTCTATGCCCATGTGTAATGTTTGAGGCGAGTGGAATGTGTGATGTGTGTGGCGAGTAGAAATTGACGAGTTGTCTGCGGAGTTTCGGTTCCCATGAAGCAAACAAATCATTTGCGTACACTTCGCCATCCATAAGATGGCTTGCGAATCGTGTGTCTCCATTATCGAGGAGCGATATCCAGTACTTTACCGGATTCTGTTCGGCCGAGAAATCTGATAAATTACAGGTTTTCATACCACTACTGAAACAGATATTGCCTGGGCTTACAAAATATATAGGTATGTATAACTTTCGTATCATCCAAGAGGTGTGGTGGATCTGAAATTTTGAACAAGTAGTTCATCACATGACTCGAAAATGGCGAGTTACGTTGGGTTACGTCGGTAGACTTTAGCTGATTGGCTGACGAAGTCACGTGGTATTGATTTATGGAAATTCCCTCCTGTAGTTGCCGAAAGTAGGCTGAATATGGGTACACACGATCCCAGGGTCAGTCTTACCGCGTATAGATGACCGAGATGGTTACAGGTTGACAAACAAGTGGACAGTCAATCATAGGAGAGAGGTGGGTTTAATGTCACACTCGAGAATATTTCACTTCTGTGGTGACATCCAGTTTTAGTGGTGGAGGAAGCTGGAGTATCCGAAGAGAACCATCGCCCGTCGGCAAGTAACTGGCAAACTTGTACTTTCTCTCCAGTCAGGAAAGGTAATTGATATGGAATAGAATTATTTTATTGTTTGTGGAAAACGGCCCCCGCAAATAGAAACCGGCGGGGTATTTTCTCAACAACTTTAGAGAAAAAGGTCCAACCGGAGCTATCTCAGAACGTTATCTGTATTTTTCAACCCACCTTTGATACCGCCCCCTCGAGTTAAGTCGTTGAACTCTGATGGCACTACTTCGGAAGATCCCGAAATCGTTGCGAAAGCGAAATTTATATGCGTACAAATACATCCATCGACATAATCCGGGAAGAACTTTGAGGGCCTCTGTCTATACTGACTCCAGTTTGTGAAAATACAAACAAGTTTGTACTCCTGACTTAGACCTGTAAAAACAAAGAAGTTCAATTATTGGCAGTATTACATGGATATATCAAAGGAACTATCCAGCAAAGCTGTGTACCTGTACCGGTATATTGTTTACAGTAGAACAGATGAAATCACTGATTGAATATTCAAAATTATTGGTTATATAAATAGTATTTATATAAATATTTATATAAATAGTATTTATAGAAGGGTGACGTAAGGAATGGAGTGGAGTATCCGATAAAATGGGTTCTCCGTATAACCTCTCTTTCATTATTTACTATGCAGGAGTGGGTACGGAGACCCCATATAATAGGATACTTCACCCAATGTCCTACTGCATGGGCATATAGATACTATTCATCACTCAACTCTGATATTGATACAGCTGTTCGTCAGTCAAAATAAAACCTTTCCATGATTCCAAGTACGAGTCATATCGTAAAAAAAAATTGGCTAATTGGAGACAACCCAAAAATGAATAACAACATAACAGTATATTCACGACATAAAAAAGAATGAAAATGGTATCATTATTTTCAATCCTGTTTTATTCATCAAATATTTGCGATTATATTGTAACAATTATACATTGTATGTACAATGTATCGGTCAGGGTGCACACCTGTACATATTGAAGTGATTTCATTCGGATTTTCAGTTTATATAATTTTTCGATTTTTTTATTGATGCATCACCTGCTTGAAGTAATTTTACTTTGCATTAATCTTTTAATTGAAGTGATATGATATTTCTCCGTTCTTAAGATAACACATACTACCACATTTTATTTCTCTTGTAAGCATAAATATGAAAAAACGCACACTCATCATTCTATCAACTTAACCTTCGTCGATGTGTATCACACATTACAAAAAAGATCTTCAGATTGTGTACATTTTTGGTGGAAGTAAGCTTATGAAGAATCACTTCTCTTTCTGGCAATTCATCATATCTCCCTAGTATAATCCGTGGCGTGTCCTACAACATTTTTATAATGGGTCAAAATTCGAGAGAGAGAGGTTGTGCTATGAAATCTCGCTCTTTTTGTCTTTTCGGCTTCTGGGGTGTTGAAAGTGCGAAAACTCTATATGGCCACATCCGGCTTCCATATAAAATAGATATTGCTCGTGGGAGTAGCTTACTATTGCATAAGTACGCTACGAACTGATTCAATACATGCTTGACCCGGTGATGCAGGTATCACACAGTTAGTCATTCAGTGGAAGGAATATAATAATGAGGGGCGAAGATAAAAACAAACAGTGTTAACGGTATCATCTCTATAGTATCCGGCTGATGTGAGGGGAGATTATTCAGTTTGTTCAAACATCAGATGTCGTTAGAGGTGAATTTGATGTAAGAACTGAGTATTACTTGATTAAATAGTATGAAAGCAAACAAAGAATTATAACGGAACACCTCTTCTCCAGCACTGAATCTATAGGCGTTACACACAATGATTACTTATGTAAACTACGATGTTATGATCAAGGACTCTCCAACTGCTTCACTGCGCATGCTCCGATTCTGAAACTGGGGTATTCTTTATGCCCCATTGAAGTGGCTGAGAAACGGCTTCGGAAAATGAATGTTAGATTTAAGGAGATTTCAAACAAAAACACGTGTATTGGATATACAGGAAACGGTTGGTTTAAAATTCCCTCCCCCTGCACAAATTCTCTTGTATGTTCCAACCCAGACAGAGGAGAGGCGATGGAGTGCGTGTGGGTGGCCAACCGGCGGAGTCGGGGAGGAGCGGCGAGTGTGGGTGAGTGTGTGGGTGGCATAATTGTCCTATACGCACTTGGAAGTTCAACTGTATTGAGGTCATCTTCAGTTTGGCGGTTCACGGTTTGAAGATAACACGATGCGAAGAACTGAAGATACGACGTTACGATGTGATGAACGAAGATGTGACGAGAAGAAACGAATTTTAATACGATCCGGTGCGAGAAGTTACGATGAGAAAGAATGAACTTACCATGCGAAAGAAATAAGATGACATGTTGATGCGAATGAAAGAAGTTACAAATAAATGCGAAGATAGAACATATATGCGAGAATCCTTTCTTCAAGAAAGAGAAGCTTCGTAGCGTAGGAGTATAGTCGAGAGTCTCGATAATTTTGTTATTTAGTTCCCCAACTTTTTAACAAATTGACAGATTTTTCTCAAATTTTGTCAGGATGGGGGCTACGCAGTTGTCACGCATCCTAATTGAGTTCAACAGGTCAAACAAAAAAGCCATGAAAATCTCTGGAGATCGTATTTTTCTGAGTGGATTTATGAAAGATAGATTCATCTGAAACTTTGTACACTGAGTCCGGTTTCGAATTGTTATCCACCAGAGCGATATATGCATCGTCTTGCCATGCTATACAAAATAGTCAATGGTATGGCCCCTTTAGCACTGAATAGACATCTTCCTCCACTCGCACGTGACAGAAATCCATATCATATACGTCATGTGGATCAATTTACACCACAAAGGTGCCGCACTGAACTCTTCCGTAGTTCGCTTTTCCCAGCTACAATTCGTGATTGGAATACACTACCCGTTCCCGTGAGGAATTCTGCTAGCCTTCCACATTTCAAACACCAATTAATAAAAATGTATCCTAAACCTATCCCTCCTCCTTGGAATTATATTGGCCCAAGGTCACAAAACGTCCTACTGTGTCGAATTCGTAATGGATGCAGCAACTTGAAACGACACTTGTTTGAGAATCATGTAAGCGACAACGCGATATGTAACTGCGGCTGCCTTGACGAAACTGTCGAGCACTTTTTCTTCCACTGTCCCATTTTTATAACTCAAAGACAACGTTTGATTGCTAATCTGCTGGACATCTACGATGATCCCTATTCTGTCACTTGTCCCAATCTCCTTTTTGGAGATTGTGATAAAAGTCTAACAGAAAATATTAATATCCAGATGCACCTCGGAGCTTTTGTTATAGAAACCAACAGGTTCCAACGCTGACTTGTGATTTTCGCGATCAGATGGAAATGAAACACTTCTTCATATGTAGGTCATTCGCCCCAGATGCAGCTTCTGACCAATGACACTCCCTCTGTCCAATACTACGTTTTAACAGTACAGTATTAATGGAAATAACTTATTTAAACCGAAATATATATATTTTTTTGTATGTTTATTCTTTACTACTAAAATATTTACATCATCACTCATCATATAAAGTATCCTGCCATAAATGAATATGTACATATTCTTCTATGTGTATGTGTTGAATAACTAATTGTTGTATATACGACTGGGAGACACACTAACGAGCTCTGGCTCATTGTGCTCCCACTGATTCAATAAATATTGTTTAAACCAAAGATAGATTTGTCACATTGTAAAATTTAGGCCAAAGGTCTAGGTCACTGTACTCCCAAAATCAGGCAATCATTTGAAAATAAGTTTTGTTAAAGAGTAGATACAATAGTCGGAGGCGATGTCATGTACCGAAATTAAGTTCAAAAAGGTCAAAGGTTAAAGCCTCAAAATCAGGGAAAAATGCCAGTTCAGGGAAGTGAATTGCGATCAAGGTTCAGAAATCTGTCAAGAAACCGATTGAGATAGAAATTTTGTGAATGGATGTTTGAGAGGAAGGCAATCGATGTATCGGGTAGTAATATTGAGATAAAAAGGTCACAGATCAAGGTCATTGACCATCCACAAGTCCTTGAACCATGACTAATATGATTATTTCTAAATGAGGTAACCCATAGTGCCAATTAGGTTTTTGTTCTTTATAGAAACGAAACCCAGCAGCAATAACCATTAATGAAACCATTAATCAGTTCAAAAACAACACATCAAGCTTTGAAGCTCGGTAATATGGTGTACCAATTCACCCTTGTATCAATCCCCTATAATCTCTCTGTATAAGTTTTAGGGGTGTTTTCTAAGTCCACGTTCAAACGATGACAGGACTAACACTTTTTTCTGTAGTCAAAGGAAACAACGAAGCGTGTCATTGGAGAGGCTATATAGCACAGATAACCATAACGTTCTGCAGGTATAAGAAAGCTCCTATCGAGATAACAAAATCTGACATAGTTTAATAACAAGTCTCACCAGGTGCATTGTCGCACTGTATACAATACAGGTTGAACTCACAAAAACCCACTTAACGGACAATGTTCCGGAATGAAGGGTAAATCCGGAGATTCCCCTTGAACTGGTTCGGTGTGGGTAGTTTATTGCTACTAGAACCGGTTCTTTTCAAGACGGCTGTCGCTTGTAACACGAGTATATATTTACCGATATAGATAGTACAGGGCGTGCTAACTAACTTTACGACTACAGTCTGAGTTTCGTCGGAAGAATTATGTTATATCTTCCTATCATATTTGCAACAGTTAAGCTTGATCTTGGTTCCGGTAAGCTGCTTGAAACACGCATCTAATTTCGCTGAAACTGGTGACTTTTTTTTTTGGCAAGGTGGGGGGATTTTACACTCTTATTCTCTGATCGAGCGGCCGTATGGCAAGCCGTTTTACTTTTTATTCGCCATTTGCTGATATCATTAAATATTTGCTGATATCTTCAAATGATTTGATGATATCATGAAATGATTTGCTGATATCATCAAATGATTTGCTGATATCACCAAATCAGTCGATTTGCTGATATCACCAAATGATTTGATGATATCACCAAATGGTTTGATGATATCAGCAAATCATTTGATGATATCAGCAAATATTTGATGATATCAGCAAATGTTTGTTGATATCAGCAAATATTTGATGATATCAGTAAATCATTTCATGATATCAGCAAATATTTGATGATATCACCAAATACTGAATAAAAAGTCAAACGGCTTGCCATACGGCCGACCCTCGCTATAGACATGGCCAGAGCAGGCAATTTACAATTCTTATACGTAATGCCAAGTCTTGGACAGACATATATGTGCGCCACTTTTACTGCAATAATGTAAGAATACTTTTGGAGAAATATATTAAATTTAATTTTGAACATGAGGTCAATTTTTCAACATCAAATGAAAAACTCTAAGTTCCAGGTAAATGAAAAGAACGCAGTAAAACAACTGTTTTAATCACCAACAATGTTCTTAGAATTTAAAACACAAATACATCCTCTAAGGGGTAGTTACGGTACATTACATACGAAAAACTCCCTTAAGTATTTCGTTAGTATAGCAAAACATTATTCACAAAAAAAGCTGTGTGCAGACAAAATATATAAGTTAACGTTCAAAGTCAACGGTGACATAAAACAGCGTCGACTGGCATCTGAAATTGGGATTTCGTCTGTTTTAGGCATTTTCAGTTACAGTTTAGCATCTAAAATATGACACGTTCAACCAAAGTAATACTTTTAATCCTTGTTAAAATATAAACGTAAAAGCCAAAAAACAGGAGGAAATCCTAATCTGAAACGCGAGTCGACGCTATTTTACGTCACTTTTGACCCTCAGCGTTATATGTTATACCAAAAAGTGGTTCTGCAGGAAACACAGCTTTTGTGCAGAATTGAAGAAAGTAATTGTTGGCTTTACTAACGGAACACCTAAGAGAGTTTTACGTATGTTAATATAATTTCTCCTTTGGCTTCTCATCGCTCTGAAATATTTGTATCTAATACCGACCAAGCCGGTGCTAGGGGCCGTGTGATCATGCCATCCGTGTGATCATGTCACCCACATGAACAGCTACAATAAAAGCGTGGCTGGGATACAAATCGTCACAGGGATCACTTTAGGTTATAGTGATATTTTTAGAAATAAGCAGTCAGTATATTTGTCTGTGGGGTCATATGACTTCTTGTCAGTACCCCGGCATCGTATTCCACTCCCTTTTTGATGTTGCTTTCAATAATTGCCAAATCTGCAGTTAGGACATATTGAAGTATGAACAATATCATCTCCATACTCAAATCTGCGAAGCTGATATATGATGATATATACTGCAAAACACAACGCAAAATTTATAGCATCACCTGACAGTTGAGCGCTGACAGTTATGGGACACTTGGATAAGAAGACGTTTATCCGAAGATTTATCCAAATTTATGCCGTGTTGAGCAAATTGTGTTATACAGCGCCACAAATATTATGCACACGCAGTTTTGCACGTGTCTGTGATGATGCAGACGAACCATAACAAAATATTTAAACAAAAAGAAAATAATAAAGTAGAAACATTTTGGTCCGTCTTTTTGGAGTTATTTTTCATCGCAGATCACGGCTTATTTCACAGAACTTTGTAGAAATATGGCGATTCACCATGTAACTCCACTGTGTCTTCGCCAAATATAGCACTTTTCGTTCTTTTTCAGATGGGTTGGCTGCACACTGACGTCGCGGGAGTAATAATTGTACAAGATTATATCTTTTATACATCGGCTTAAGCGCACCTTTACCACATAATTTTCCATGAAATCTGCCTCTAAAATATTAAATGCATTAAAGAAAAAGCAACGAAGCTCAAATTCTGGGGATCCTGCTTATAGATATAACTTCATGCCGATAATAGGGAATAATGCATGCTCTCAGAAGTCAGGGGTAATTCAATAATGTTATAGTTCCCTAGAAACTCAGCAGAATGTGATAATTATGCGTATTACCTTCTCAACACAGTAAGACATATAAATTGAGTATAGTGACTTTCACTATAGTTTTAAAACAAGAAATGTCCAATAACTGTCAGCAAATTTGATCACTGACGGTCAGAGCCCCACTTACATTCCTGTTCGCTTGACACTTTTCCTGTTGCATTTGATAAAATCCTACTTCGCAGAAATAATGACTCAAGGAGGAGTCGTGATTATGAATTATTATTGTGTCCCTATATTTAGCCCTGTCGAGCCAGTATACACATATGTGCAAAAAGTGTTCAATAAAAGGCAAGTGATGAGAGAAAGATTCTTGAAAACGTCATTGAAGTCCGACCAGCAGTTAAAACAACTTGGGATTATCAAATAATACATAAATTGCATTTGAAAGAACTACCCATGCAGTTGCTATTCGTAAACGCAATCTCCAACAAGTATAAGGGTCTCAGATTGGTCTATTTTCTATCTCCTTCAAGAAATTGTTCCCAAATAGGCGACAGAGTTAAATGGTGTTTCTTTCGTAGATTGTTTTCGCAAATAGCAGCTAGACTGGCGTTTGGACTTTTATATTGTAATTTGTATTCTGTTTCAACTGCTCGTTGGGTCACAATGAAGTGTTTAGGAATCTTTCTCGGTTTGCGTTGTATATTGCAGTATATTTCACTCGCTTCGTAGACTTGACTATGAAGGTGACAGTTTTCATGCTTCACACTACATATTTGACAGGAGAAGAAACCAGGTAATGTAATGTTCCTACAAATGTAGAGCACAAATAAAAACTTTGGCGGTTTATCTATAAACATTTGAGTAAAACTGTCTTTTACTGTGTTCGTATTAGAGACTTCGAATTTGAGATTGCTGTTGGAAACTCGGGCCCTGGCGACCTCGAAATTGAGATCGGTGTTGAAAACTAGGGCCCTGATGACCTCGCAATTGAGATTGGTGTTGAAAACTAGGCCCCTGGTCAACCGTAACTGTTTGTACGGTTTGTAGGACACGGACAACGATCACTTTCAACGACGTGGGCGATCAAGGCGATGCCCAACGTCCCTAAGCATACCATTCGTCAGAATTACTGTTGACCGTTGAAAATAGGCAACATAGGATATAGATATGACAGTTCCGCTTCAGTCACTTTTATTTAGAGATAATGTCTGCTTTGTAATTTCTCTCATCGCACACAAAATAGCAACGGATTTTATGGGCCGTCAAACCGACATGACCAGATTGAGAGGGCACTGATATGGAAAGATAAAAATCTATGACTTGATTATATTTTGCCAGAATTACCAAGAGATATGGATCAACCAAACACCTACATAGGAGATTCTTAACACCTTCACTCTTACAAATCAAAAGCTTTTATTTGGATAGTAAATCCAGCGAAAAGGCTATCTGATTCAAATAGCTTGATAACTAATTGGCGCATGGCGTTAGTCTTTATGATTCTATAATGTGATAGGTACACCAGTATATTATTTAGTTTGTCACGGCTTTGCAGGCAAGCATTTTCTTTACCGAGGGGCCGCGCCTCTGGCTATTGGTTCGAACTATCATGATCATATACACATCCCAAATTGTTACCCAGACTGAAATAGTCTATTGCAGAAAACAATGTTTGTCATCATAGACTTGACTATCAATATCCCCAACGCTGAATATACATGTATACCATTGCATTTGATGTGGTAAGTCAGATTCATAACACGAGCACCACCGCCACAAGTTTTGGGGTTATTGCTTATTGTTCACAGAAAAAAATGATTGGATCTCAGAAACATACCACTGAATGTAGATAGATCATAGTTTTAATATTTAATTTTATTTCAACACAATTTTTACCTGAAGGTAAAATGGCTTCAACGCTATTAATTCTCAGTGTACTGATGTTAGTCCGACAATTTACGACATATGCAGAATGTAGGGACAGTTTTTTCTATAAAGTCCTTATAAAGAAAAAAAGGCAACAATCTATGGAGTTAAGTCAACGCCTTAGATTAAGAACAGGCTGAACCATATATTAGGTACCGGTATAATTTTGATAAGAACTGTGAATCGAACTTACCTCCTATCACCATTATCATTGCAGTAACTGGTGTCAGTAAATGTAAGTTTCCCATCCTTCTTAATCTGGGAGATTAATATCGGCTAAATATCAGTAGCTCAATCACAAATTCCATAGGGTATATCCTATATCTTCGAAAGCTGTCGTGAAGAGATGAGCCAATGAACGACAGTTGTCAATTGTTAAAAATAAAGTTTCTCCAAGCCCACTGAAATTCCACATTGCCCGTTTTGTCTTCTGATAAACTCCAGTAATGGAGTTTTCAATAAACTAGTCTTTCATGGCTCAACTTTTGGAGGAAATATCATTAAGAACGTGTATCGTTTCAAAATATAAACGGAGTTTCAAACAGCCCTTTGTTCCCTTCTGTCGCAGTGTGTATGCGAGGAGTGTGGACTAAAGGTAAAACTTTTGTGTTGTATAGATATATATAGATGTATAGCCATTATTATAATAAACCGGTATACCTAATATTTATGTACTTAATATTCTCTCTTTGTATTACAACCATGATAAAATACGCGAAAGGAGTGGAAACATTAATCTCTATTCAGAACCACATTGAAATCTGAAATACAGAAATTGTCTTCAGCATTAATTGTAACATATTTTGAAAACAGACTTGGCGAGCGACAGAAAGGGTTAAGGCGGGCATGCTTTCGTCACGACTCCAATTCATCATGTATATAAAGGAATCTGGTTCAAGAGATACAAAAGCACACTTGAAATGTGTGGAATTAAAATGCTTTAATTCAGACGAAATTACAAAGGCTATTCACCAAACCGGTGTCATTTTATTCAGCGCAACACACCCACCCTACCATCACGGCATAAACACAAATACGGTGATATATTCCACAAGACCCGAGAGTCACGTGGTCAAGGTGAAAATTGATACATGCAGGTTATCTATGAACAATAACTCTTGGATAGTCCGCCTTTATATAGACGTTATTCATTAGGGTCGTGCGAAGTCAGGCTTTTCTGAACGCTAGAGGAAATGAAAAGGTTTTGTACAAAAGCGCCCAGGCATGCATGGTAGATTTCTTTTCCGTTTAGTAGATTTGCCATACGGTCTCTCCTCAGATGACTGATCGACCCCAAAAGTTTGTTCTCATTTCGTTAGGTCAATTCAAGGACAAAAAGATGAATGAAACCCTGAATCTTGGATGTGTGAACTTCTCTCTGGACCAGAACTCTATATAGTTAGGATTTGTGCGGTCTGCAAATATTCCCGTAAATGTGAACATACCACAGGTGTGGTCCGCCAAATATGGGAGATCGTACGATGACCCGTTTTTACTTGTTATTCGACTTGAGAAACTTCTTCATTCGACATTAACTGATATCATATCATATTTGCAGATAACTTCAAGTGATTTGATGAGATCAGCAAATAATTCGTTTTTATAATATCAGTAAATAAATTAGTGATATCCTTAAATATGGCCGAAGATAAAAAAAATGGATATAAGATACCTGCTCCCTTCTTCTGCTGTTTGAAAGAAATATACCAGCATATTCTTCTCATTTCTGAACAGGGAGCTTCCATTTTATGCAGTTGTTTCCTGCTCTGACCTTCTGTCATGTTTGCTGTTGATATCGACATATCAATAGACATTACTTGCTGCTACCATCAAATCATTTGGTGATATCATTAAATGATCTATATAAATATTTGCTGATATCATTAAATATTGGCTGATGTCATTTAATGATGAGAGTATATTATCTGATATCAGAAAGCTATCGACACTAAGTCTTACAGAAGAACTAGATGGCAGAGGACACATACCGTACAGACACGTATCTACTTCTCGACTCTCTACACCACTATCCCACATCAGGGTCTTATTGAACACATCAGTTCATTGATAATACCGGTGTTCAACAGAGTCGGTGACCGGTATATTAATGCTTCCAGTTCTACTGTTCGTAAGGGATATCATTCTTAGGCCGTTTCTGTGTTTATTGCTCATTAGCAATATTTATGTGAAATTCGGTAACAGGGTATAAGTCTCCCAATGGGTGCAAATTGGGTGCCACTTTTAGCTGTCCTAGATATGTTCTGATACGAATACGCCTATATTGAGAAATCTTCAAAATATGTCCATTTCAAAGCTCGTTTATTCTCATTCATCGAACGCTATATGTAGACGATCTCGTTTTGGATAATCACTAAAAAAGCCACGATGTCCAGGATATATGTATCCCCCTTTACTGGATTTGAAAGAAATGACTGATAGTCCAACTGGAACATCATATTTGGACCTATACCTTCATAAAAATAAATAGGGCTTACCCTCAAGCTAACTAACAATAGAAACGATTATAATTTCGACATAATTAACTACACATTTCTGGATAACCATATTCCAGAAGTCCCCGGGCATGATATATACATATCTCGACTAGCAGCATTTGCTGTTTCCTGTGAGAAATGAGATAATTTTAATCAACCCCAAAGAACATTGTTCCACCAAACGTCTCTGATCTAAGTTTCTCAAATCTCTGCCCAATAAAGTTTAAACGTAATGCCTTCTCAGGAAAATGTGCACTCGATTTACACATTCTATAGGGGGCGATATCGGAGCGTAATTAACTGTTGACTCAGAGAGGACATACGGATGAATGCAATATAACGCAAGATTCTCATGGCGCTCACATGAGCAAGCACAATCAAAGTCATAAGATAATTTCTACACAAGAAATCGCCGAGTTTGACCGAAGTTGTAACGGAAGTTGTCTGGACATTACACATTCTATAGGGGGCGATATCGGAGTTCACCCAGTCTAAACTGCGAAACCACTAGTTATGCTTTATACAATTATCTGAATGCCTAATCCTATATGATGTCGGATATAGTAGACATAGTGTCAAAGAACTGTCAAGGGTTGGGGAATGCCAAAAGGACACAGTTTTTTAAAATTATTTTTGCAAAAGAAAATTTCGATTGTATGTCTTTAGGACACACATGCAGATCCAACATTTGCCTATCCCGGAAAAGTCGTCCTTGAGCTTATGATTAACAGGATTATATTAACGTTTAGACAAGAATGTACGGCGCTGCTGAAACCATAACATCGCATTGCGACGTCACGGGTCAACATGACGATCCTTAACATCACAATTGTCCTTACGATGTTAAGGGTAGACCAGGTCCATAATTTGACCCTTTGAGGCTTTGTGATGTTAAGAGTCGACACGACGGCCCTTAATATCGAAATCATAATTACGATGTCGAAATCATGACTATTAACGTTTTCGCATTTTGATCGGACTTTCAGAGCCCCTGTGAAAGGTATCCCCTTCCAAATTTCCCTAAAGAAATCCCATGCGCAACAGAAAATGTCTTTTTTTCTATTAGCTCCCGAGTGCGCATGTGGGCTGGGCCTACGGCGCAAATGACCTGTAAACGTCCGTTCATCCTCACATGCCACTAGTGATCGATATGGTCTTAGTGTTTATCCCTATGGGTGTATGTAGACTCAAGTACCCACTCAATCCGACCGTATCTGCGCTTTCTCGGCGACTGCACAATGGATCCAGTATGCCCCAAATATACCCACTTTAAAACACCCAAGCTCAAAACCCAAAAACCTGGACGTTACACATTCTATAGGGTGCACCCCTGTTGGCTGATCTGTATCTGTTCTCTTATGAATATGACTATATGCAGGCGCTTTCAAAAACCGATCCATTCAAAGCCTGTTCCTTCTCATTCACCAAACGCTATATAGACGATCTTCTCGCTGTGGATAATCGCTATATAAATGATGCAGTGAAGGATATATATCCACCTTCACTGGATTTGAAGGAAACTACAGATAGCCCTACAGGTACATCTTATTTAGATCTCTATCTCTATAAAAATGAAGCGGGCATTCTCTCTCGTCGACTTTATGACAAAAGAGATGATTACAATTTCGACATCGTAAACTATCCCTTTCTGGATAGTAATATTCCAGTGGGACCTGCATATGGCGTATACATATCTCGCTTAGTAGCATTTGCTAGATCCTGTGTTAAATGTGATGATTTTAATCAACGTCACAAAACATTGTTGCAGAAACTTATAAAACAGGGCTATTCCACCAAGCGCCTCCACTCAAAGTTTCTCAAATTTGGCGATACATATCGCATGCTGATAGCAAAATACGAACGTAGAGTGCAAGATCTATGGCGCTAAGTTTCGTAACTTGTGTCTAATTCCGCTTAACCCGGGGCTAGGGGCCGTATGAACCCATGTACTTCAAGATGTCATGGTACTCATATGAACAGTCACAATCAAAGCGTGATTGAGATACATCAGTCTTTAGATGACGACTTTACAACGAATATTATGGATTAAGAATACTGATCAGCGATACGGATTTGATATTTTTGGAACATCATGATGTTTTGTCGGCATCATTGAAAACTGTTGACCGCTTCTCTCTTGCAGGAAACAAGCCTATGTTTTTGTATACTATGATTGTCTTTTTGAATTAGGTGCTAATACTGTTATATGGAATATGGAATAGGTCTTTGGATTATGGACGCGGATATTCTCTAATGGACGACGGCTGGATTATGAATGACGGGCTAGACGCTTGTAATTCTCAGATGACATAACAGCCATGTAACTTCTGCTCCGTGGTCCACCACACGGTGCAAGGTAAACCCACTACACTTCCATCTCATTCCCCCTCATGAAAAGGGCAAGCTTTGCTGTTTATAGAATTATCCTGTTTTAAATTTACCCATGGTCCCCTGCTGTTTTGCTCATGCGAGTAGACCCAACAGGGAAAACTATAAATAAGGTTTCAGCTTTTAATCATTCCGGAGATAGGACAGAAAACTGGGCATATCAGGTGGGGTTAAATCGATATAATTATAGAAAATAACTCTACACGGGTATTAAATCGAGAGCGTAATTAACTGTTGACTCAGAGAGGACATACGGATGAATGCAATATAACGCAAGATTCTCATGGCGCTCACATGAGCAAGCACAATCAAAGTCATAAGATAATTTCTACACAAGAAATCGCCGAATTTGACCGAAGTTGTAACGGAAGTTGTCTGAACGTTACACATTCTATACGGTTAAAATTCAGAGTGTTTTGACGATTTACCACCCATAATTGATGGGTTATGAGAATCTTTGGATGGTAGCATGAAGAATTAACATCTGAAGAATAAACCAGGAGGTGTAATATAGAGGTAGGCTAATTTCTGTGAAAATGTATACGGATGATCGAAAGGCCGTAGTACTTTAGTGATTCACCTTGTCCGATCTATTGTTCACGATAAACCCCAGCTAATTAACTTGCCAAACACCTGTGTCCAACTCCATATAATCCAGTATACCTAACTATATGTATCAGCGAAATATCTACAACTACTAATGAATGGACAGCTTTTCTTAGAGTGTTCTCAGACACCCTTCTGATGAAAGTATAATATTCAGCTGTCGTCTACTAAAGAATTACCTTGTCGAAAATCAGAAGACCCATTTCATATAACAGCATTTGTACCAAATTCAAAGAAAAACAATCATAGTTTTTATAAACATAGGCTAAAGTTTCCTGCAAGAGAGAAGCGGTCAACAGTTTTCAATGATGCCGGCAAAACATCATGATGTTCCAAGAATATCAAATCACTATTCTTAATCCATATAATATTCGTTGTAAAGTGTTCTAGGGAATGTTGCTTCTCATTCACACTTTGATTGTGTATGTTCATATGAACAGCATGAGGGTCGTGAAGTACATTAGTTCATACGGCACCTATCCCCGGGTTAAATGGAATCAGAAGTTACGAAACATATACTGAAACCGAGTGAAACGCATTTAAGATAAAAAATTTAAGAAAAACCAAAGGAGGTTCATTGCTGGCCGATATACTGGGGTAGAGTATCAGATTTATTTATGACTTAATGTTCGAAAACAAGGAAAGGGAAATCCTGGGTCTGTTGGTTTCAATTAATTGTGAAAAGGCGTTTGATTCGATTTCATGGATTTTCATGGATGAAGTTATCAACAGGTTCAATCTGTGGGTCACATTTTGACATCAGCCATTGTTGATTCCAATAGGTTTGACGGGCATTCTATTCCATTCATGGAATTTCAACAGTTTCACAATGTTGCAATTCAGCAGCAATGCCACGCTTTGTGACTGTTCATATGAACACCATGGGATCTTGAAGTAAATTGGTTCATACGGCCCCGAGACCCGAGTTCAACGGAATTAGGCACAAGTTACGAAACGTAACGCCACAGATCCTGCCCGCTACGTTCGAATTTTGCTATCAGCATACGATATGTATCGCCAAATTTGAGAAAATTTGAGTCTGTAATAATGTTTTGTGACGTTGATTAAATCGTCACATTTAATATCGTCACATACGCCATATGCAGATCCCACTGGAATATTGCTGTTCAGAAAGGATTCATTTTTTTAAAGATATAGGTCTAAATATGATGTGTGGCTTTTGGTCTGTGGGAAGTTGATGCTAGGTCGCATCGGGCCTTACAGACTAGTCTTTTGTGTTAAATGCTGTCATTACCTCCGTCGATCAGACGGAGGTCTAGGAGAGCAACGTGAAATCTCCCGACAAATAATTGTCATATGGGGAACCCACCACTCATGGGATTTTCAATAAGGATTGCTATGGTTCCCGACGAAATTTTGAAGCCAACTTGTTGGTGATGGTGGGGGGGAGGGGAGTTCTACACTCTTTGTCTCCAGCCGAGCGGCCGGTCCTCCTCACAGACATGGTCAGAGCAGGCAATTTACAAGACGTATTTCTTATACGTAATGCCAAGTCTTGCGCCACTTTTACTGCAATAATGTAAGAATATTTTTGGAGAAAAATATTAAATTTAATTTTGGATAGGAGGTCAATTTCTCAACATCAAATGAAAACCCCCAAGTTCCAGATAAATGAAAAGAACACAGTAAAACAACGTTTTTCGTCACCAACAATGTTGTCAATAGTGACTTAAAACAGCGTCGACTGGCATCTAAAATTGGGATTTCGTCTGTTTTAGGCATTTTCAATTACAGTAATACTTTTAATCCTTGCTAAAATATAAACGAAAAAGCCCCCAAAAAAGAGGAAATCCTAATCTCAAACGCGAGTCGACGCTGTTTTACGTCACTTTTGACCCTCAGCGTTAACACAATAAACTTGGATAGTTTCTCGATACGAAACACATCTTTTGTGCAGAATTAAAGTAATTGTTGGCTTTACTAACGTAACACCTAAGAGAGTTTTACGTATGTTAATATAAGTACTCCTTTTGGCTTTCATCGCTCTGAAATTTTTGTATCTAATACCGATCAAGCCGGTGATAGGGGCCGTGTGATCATGTCATCTGTGTGATCATGTCATCCACATGAACAGCTAAAATAAAAGCGTGGCTGGGATACAAATCGTCACAGGGATCACTTTTGGTTATTGTGATGTTTTTAGAAATAAGCAGTCAGTATATTTGTCTGTGGGGTCATATGACTTCTTGTCAGTACGTCGGCATCGTATTCCACTACCTTTTTAATGTTGCTTTCAATAATTTCCAAATCTGTAGTTAGAACATATTGTAGTATGAACAATATCATCTCCATACTCAAATCTGCGAGGCTGACATATGATGATATATACTGCAAAACACAATGCAAAATTTATAGCATCACCTGACAGTTGGGCGCTGACAGTTATGGGAGACTTGGATGAGAAGACGTTTATCCGAAGATTTCTCGAAATTTAAGCCGTTTTGAGCAAAATGGGTTAGACAGCGCCACAGATATTATGCACGCGCAGATCTTGGAGTTATTTTTCATCGCAGATCACCGCTTATGTCATAGCACTTAGTAGAAATATGGCGATTCACCATGTAGGCCTACCTCCACGGAGTCTGGCGCCAAATACAGCACTTTTCCTTTTTCTCAGATAGGTGGGGTGCAAACAGACGTCTCGTGAGTAATAATTATACAAGATTATATGTTGTATACATCAGCTTAAATGCACCTTTATCACATATTCTTTCCATGGAATCTGCCACTAAAATATTAAATGCATCAAACTAAACAAAGCAATGAACCTGAATCATGGGGGTCCTGCTTAAAGATATCACTTCATGCCGATAATAGAGAATAATGCATGCTCTCAGAAATCAGGGGTAATTCAATATAATGTTATAGTTTACCAGAAACTCAGCAGAATGTGATAATTATGCGTATTACCTTCTCAACACAGTAAGACATATAAATTGAATATATTGACTTTCACTATAGTTTTATCTTGAGAAAATAAGAAGTGTCCAATAACTGTCAGCAAACTTGATCACTGACGGTCTGAGCCCCACTTACATTTCTGTTCGCTTGACACTTTTTCTGTTGCATTTGATAAAATCCCACTTCTCAGAAATAATGACTCGAGGAGTCCTGATTATGAATTATTATTGTGTACCTATGTTTAGCCCTGTTGAGCAAGTAAACACATATCTGAAAAAAGTGTTCAATTAATGGCGAGTGACGAGAGAAAGATTCTTGAAAACGTCATTGAAGTCCGACCAGCAGTTAAAACAACTTGGGATTATCAAATAATACATAAATTGCATTTGAAGGAACTACCCATGCAGGTGCTATTCATAAACGCAATCTCCAACAAGTATAAGGGTCTCAGATTGGTCTATTTTTCTATCTTTTTCAAGAAATTGTTCCCAGATAGGCGACAGAGGTAAATGGTGTTTCTTTCGTACGGTACTTGAGACTGTTTTCGCAAATAGCAGCTAGACTGGTGTTTGGACTTGTATATTGTAATTTTTATTCTGTTTTAACTGCTCGTTGGGTCGCAATGAAGTGTTTCGGCATCTTTCTAGGGTTGCGTTGTATATTCCAGTATATTTCACCAGCTTCGTAGATTTGACTATTACTTGATAGTTTTCATGCTTCACACTACATATTTGTCATGAGAAGAAGTCAGGTAAAGTAATGTTCCTACAAATGTAGAACACAAATGAAGACTTTGGCGGTTAATTATCTATGAACATTTGTGATGAGTAAAACTGTCTTTTACTGTGTTCGTGTTAGAGATCTCGAACTTGAGATTGGTGTTGAAAACTAGGGCCCTGGCACCCTCGAAATTGAGATTGGTGTTGAAAACTAGGGCCCTGGTGACCTCGAAATTGAAATTGGTGTTGAAAACTAGGCCCCTGGTCAACCTGAACTGTTTGTACGGTTTGTAGGGCACGGACAACGATCACTTTCAACGACGCGGGCGATCAAGGCGATACCCAACGTCCCTAAGCATACCATTCGTTCAGAATTAGTGTTGACCGTTTAAAATAAGTAACATAGGATATAGATATGTGTTCCGCTTCAGTCACTTTTATTTGGTGATAATGTCTCCTTTTTAATTTTTTCTCATCGCACACAAAATAGCAAAGGCTTCTATGGGCCGTCAAACCGACATGACCAGATTGAGAGGGCACTGATATGAAAAGATAAAAATCTATGACTTGATTATATTTTGCCAGGCTTACCAAGAGATATGGATCAACCAAACACCTACATAGGAGATTCTTAACACCTTCACTCTTACTACTCAAAAGCTTTTATTTGGATAGTAAATTCAGCGAAAAGGCTGTCTGATTCAAATAGCTTGATAACTAATTGGCGCATGGCTGTGTGGCCAGTATATTATTATATATCTTGTCACGGCTTTGCAGGCAAGCACTTTTGTTACCGAGGGCCGCGCGCTCTGGCTATTGGTTTGAACCACCATGATCATATACACATCCCAAATTGTTTTGGACTGAAGTAGCCTAATGCAGAAAACAACATTTGTGATCATAGACTTGAATATCAATATCCCCAACGCCGAATATTTACCGTTGCATTTGGTGTAGCAAGCCAGATTAATAATACGAGCACGAGCAATTTTAACGCGTTTTTGTGTTGTGTTCAACAAAATCCTAAAGCTAAACTGGCTTCAACACTATTATTTCGCAGCGTACTGATGTTAATCCGACAATTATGCTGAGTGTATGATCAGTTTTCTAGAAAGTTCTTAAAAAGAAAAAAGCAACAATCTAAGACGTTTCTTGTAAAGTCAACGCCCTAGATTAAGGACAGGCTTAACCATATATCAGGTATAGTTTTGATAAAAAATGTGAATCGAACTTACCCCCTATCACCATAATCATCGCAGTAACGGGTGTAAGTAAATGAAAGTTCCCCATCCTCTGGGAGATTAATATCGGCTAAATATCAGTAATTCAATCACAAATTTCATAGGGTATATCCTATATCTCCGGAAGCTGTCGTGAAGAGATGAGCTTTAAAAATAAAGTTTCTCCAAGCCCAATGAAATTCCACATTGCCCGTTTTGCCTTCTGATAAACTCCAGTAATGGAGTTTTCAATAAACTAGTCTTTCATGGCTCAACATTTGGAGGAATTATCATTACGAACGTGTATCGTTTCAAAAATATAATCGGTGTCCCAAACAGCCCTGTGTTCCCTTCTGTCACAGCGTGTACGCGAGGAGTGTAGACTAAAGGTAAAACTTTTGTGTTGTATAGATATATATAGATGTATAGCCATTATTATACTAAACCGGTATACCTAATATTTATGTACTTAATATTCTCTCTTTGTATTACAATCATGATAAAATACGCGAAAGGAGTGGAAACATTCATATTTATTCAGAACCACATTGGAATGTCAAATACAGAAATTGTCTTCAACATTAATTGTAACATATTTTGGGAACAGATTTGGCGAGCGACAGAAAGGGTTAAAGCGGCTATGCTTTCGTCACGACGTCGATTCATCATGTATATAATGGAATCTGGTTCAAGAGATACAAAAGCACACTTGAAATGTGTGGAATTAAAATGCTTTAATTCAGACGAAATTACAAAGGCTATTCACCAAACTAGTGTCATTTTATTCAGCGCAACTCACCCACCCTACCATCACGGCATAAACACAAATACGGTGATATATTCCACCAGACCCGAGAGTCACGTGGTCAAGGTGAAAATTGATACATACAGATTGTCTATGAACAATAACTCTTGGATAGTCCGCCTTTATATAGACGTTATTCATTAGGGTCGTGCGAAGTCAGGCTTTTCTGAACGCTAGAGGAAATGAAAAGGTTTTGTACAAAGCGCCCAGGCATGCATGGTAGAATTCTTTTCCGTTTAGTAGATTTGCCATATGGTCTCTCCTCAGATGACTGATCGACCCCAAAAGTTTTTTCTCATTTCGTTAGGTCAATTCAAGGACAAAAAGATGAATGAAACCCTGAATTTTGGATGTGTGAACTTCTCTCTGGACCAGAACTCTATATAGTTAGGATTTGTGCGATCTGCAAATATTCCGGTAAATGTGAACATACCACAGGTGTGGTCCGCCAAATATGAGAGATCGTACGATGACCCGTTTTTACTTGTTATTCGACTTGAGAAACTTCTTCATTCGACATTAACTGATATCATATCATATTTGCAGATAACTTCAAGTGATTTGATGAGATCAGCAAATAATTCGTTTTTATAATATCAGTAAATAAATTAGTGATATCCTTAAATATGGCCGAAGATAAAAAAAATGGATATAAGATACCTGCTCCCTTCTTCTGCTGTTTGAAAGAAATATACCAGCATATTCTTCTCATTTCTGAACAGGGAGCTTCCATTTTATGCAGTTGTTTCCTGCTCTGACCTTCTGTCATGTTTGCTGTTGATATCGACATATCAATAGACATTACTTGCTGCTACCATCAAATCATTTGGTGATATCATTAAATGATCTATATAAATATTTGCTGATATCATTAAATATTGGCTGATGTCATTTAATGATGAAAGTATATTATCTGATATCAGAAAGTTATCGTCACTAAGTCTTACAGAAGAACTAGATGGCAGAGGACACATACCGTACAGACACGTATCTACTTCTCGACTCTCTACACCACTATCCCTCCTCAGGGTC
>JAVTVY010047527.1:0-23400 GCA_036873755.1 Hanleya hanleyi | reverse complement strand
TATCTACGGTGTTCAATAACTTTTCATTCATATCGCTCAGCTCAATATAACAGTTCCAATAATCTCAGCAACCACAACTGGTCTTTCCCCCAGGTTATCATCATTTTCAACTAACGGTGTCATCTGGGTTAGAGTGACATTTGAAATTACATGTTCGCCGCATGCACTCGATGAAGGATAGATTTTTAGCCCTAATCCAAAAAAATATTAACTCTCGTAGAGAGACGTGCAGCTACAAACTCTTTAGTATATTGGACGAATTGTTTCGTGAATGAATACGACTTTGGCTTTATATCTGTGTTGACCACAATGGGGACGGTTTTATCGTTGTGTCAGATTCTCTAGATAACGACTTCCCTAATCATGGATTAAGAAAACTGATCAGCGATACGGTTTTAATAGTTTCCGAACATCATGATGTCTTGCCGGTATCATTGAGAACTGTTAATTTGGTTCTAATGCTGTTATATGAATTACATCTTTTAATTATGGACGCCCGAATTCTTCAATAGACGACTGCTGAATATACATTCATTACATTACATTCTGAATGTAACCATAAACATATATATTTTTCAGCTATTCTCGCGAGTTCGACACATATTTAAAGCACAAAAGTGTATAAAAGCAAAGGTGTTCTCATTGCATCACCGTTATTATTGCGTGCGATGAAATTCAAAATTCCCGATCCAATGATCTCAAATAATTCGAAGTGCCATGTTCATAAAGTATCTGTGAATATCTGTGAACCGAGACACCGAATTTGCACGAGACATTAAGTTAGAAACGAGAGAGAATTGTTACAATATCATTGTCGGAGATTCGGTAATGTTTGCAACGAAACAGCTTATTAAGACGGATGCCTTACACTGTCACCTTGATTATTTCCCTGGTAGCTTTGCCATCAGTTGTGGCATTGTTAGAATAAGCCTTACTGCAGGAAGACGTATGTCTCGCTGAAATATTCATCAGGCGTCTTCGCTACTTCCTGGACCGGAGTGAAAAAGCTTCAATTATTAACCGCTGATCTTTTCTCGTCTTACCTACACATGCAAGACTGCGGAGGATCAATTTTCTACCTTCTACACTTGATTTACATTATCGTGTATATCATCACCTTGATTAGCAGAGACCACACATGGAACTTTACGATTTCAACATGTCTCTATAGTGTTTATAATATACTGAATGGGTTAGGTTCGAATTTCATATGATTTGACGAATACAATGCAGGAATGAATTCGCAAGGTAAGACGTGCTATAGAATGTGGATAACAGAAAAGCACTGAATGAACATACCGTTCACGGGAAATGCATGCCCAGGCCATGGTTTTCTGGCTTCTTATCATTTCCAATATTCTGTGAAAATGACTAGGATATAAGTGTATATTTCGATGATGGACGGGGATGATGGATGGAGACAATGGTTGCGCGCGATCATCCTTAGTTTTAGGCTGACATTGAAAAATGAACATCTTTCTAACATGTCTAACCGCAGTTACATGCTCCACATTTATGTGTGGCTAAAATTCACTCTCACCGGTCTTCACTCTTCAGTTACACTATAACAGGTTAAATTTCAACAAAAACCTTACACCATTATTTCGGAGCACAAGAACCCGTTATGGAATTTTACATATATCAACCGATCCGATTTATTCCGAAATTGATTCGAGTTCGTTGAGAACTCATTAAATGTTCAAAAGTCTCATTTGACACACTTGGGACTGCCTTGAAATACTCGTACGTATTCAAACTCACGAAGAAAACAGGCAGGTTGTCTAAACAAATCAACGGTAAATCTATTTCTCTCTCCCCTAACCATTTCTGATACCACCATCGTTAGACGTACCCTCGTCGTTAAGCGAGATCCTGTAATGCGATAGTGGGTTCTGTCCGTATATCTACCTATCCGTCCTGTTAACATTTGTTGTTCTTGTTACATCTCTAGTTCCATCTGACATCTACCCATAGATAAAAAAGATCCATGTTCAGTTTGAGGTCGAAGGCCACTGTGGCGCAAAAATATGAAAATTCATGAAATTTGTGATGCCGATGTATAACTCACAAATATGTCTTTTTGTGCGGTTGTACCGTACAGTGTGTGTACCTTTGTGTGTACCTTACAGGCAGGGAAGAACACCATTCGTTTGTAAGTCGAGATATAAAAGATTCATTTTGAGGTCAGAATGTCAAAGGTTTATGTCGCATGCAGATTATTCTGAAATATTATTATACAGAAAGGATCCTGCTTCCATTCTTCTCCAATTACATTTTCATCTAACACCATACCTTGGATACTTGGGTGCAAAGATAAATGTTCTTGACCTGAGAAATTCAATGCGTTTCGTCGGTCGGCAGTTCATGTTCGGGATGACTTATATCCAATCGATACAAACGACCGAAACCTGCCACCTCACCCGATCACAGTCGATACAGTCTGACGAGATCATTGACTTATATCCAGACAATTCCTCATCAATATATTCCACTAATTATTGAAATTACCAGAAGTAAGACATTCGAATTTGGAAGTCGGCTTAACCTAGATAAACTGTCTCATCTTAGTCGGCCTCGTCCACAGATGGTATGGGAGTTACCTCGCAGGGATGGACCATTGAAACACACATATGGGTTAAATCATAGCCATATTGTTTCATCGCAGGATAAATGGATTCATTCAAAGATTTGGACTTTCCAATACGCACATTACTGCACAAACTGTGATCGTCTCCGAAAGATTTTCTGTTATCGTTGATAATGTACCTGTATTGGGATTTCAATAGTGATCAAAGGAGAATGTCCTATCGTAAATGTATCGCTTTCGAAATCGATGTAAATTCTAAGAAAAAGTCCTTACACTGAATTATAGCAAAGCATTCCAGATTTTTGGTGGAGAAGGGTTACCATTCTGTACCATTTGTTTAATTCATCGCTTTGAATGATACACAAAATCCCATCATTCCTGAAGATATTCTATTCCGCCAATTCAGGAAATTAAAGACATACTCATACTAGCATCAGATCCAACATTAGGTAATCAATCGTCGTTGATAGATTTCCGCGTTTTTTATCGAAAGACATAATTCCTACAAACCTATCAGTATCAACCTCAAAGCAAGCATCACAAAACAATGTAAGCACATAGGTCATAGTCCAAGACTCTGGAATAAACCGTTTGTTGACTTCACAGGGGCAACTGAATTTTTATCCAAAAGGTAATTTATATGTATTCTCGCTCCATATGAAAACTTCCCACGTTTTGTGTTGCACACTAAAGAAGGAATTCTTAAAACAAACGAGTCCAGTCATTTAGCATGAAAAAGCAGAGATACCCCCCGTATTGACATCAAGTCTTTGGCTCGTCAGGAGTCTTTTTGTCCTGGATAAGAGCGACGTACCCTACTTTAAAATGAGACATACTTATGGCAATTAAAGAAGGAAGAGATGGGAGTGAGACACTGTTGTCAGGAACAAGGGGAAGAGTGGAAATGAGACACTCTGTTTGCAAATATTCTCTAAATCCTCGAATAATGGTATGTCGAGTCATCTCCCCTTCTTCGAGGTTAAAAGAGTGGACATGTGTTTTATGAGTTTCCTAATTAAAGTGCAAGTGGAAACTTTTGCATGCGAAGAGAGAATACCTACATTGCCGATAAAAACCAAGCTGCCTCCACAAGTGTGCAACGGAACTTCGTTTAGAGGCATAATTCCGGCTTAGCCTTTGTCATAACAAGCCAGTGTTTTCAAGTGAAAACGGTCAACAGTGGCCAGTAAAGCTCTCTTGTCCAGTCAGTATAATTGACCAATACACTTTGACCCAAATGCATTTCAAAGTAGTTTGATAATGCGATGTTTGCACATTTTGCTGAAAGGTGGATCTGTGCCCCGATTTATGGATCATATGTAGCACGTTTGCAGCCGACAGTCTACCAATGTCACTATACAGACCAAGCAAGCACACAAGACGATATCAAATTAAACAGACTGTTATTGTTGAATACTTTGACGGCTAGAGCGAAAAAGTTAACCACCAAGAGGCCACATTCTCTTGGCACCAGATTGTATCCTAATTCCATATTAGGAGATTACAAACTCTGACAATGGTTAGAATGAGGTAACATAACCGAGAAAATATATAGAATGTACCGGCTTATTTTGGTTTGAACCAGGCAGGTGCCACTGGAAACGATAGCCTTTTTTGGCTGACTGACTGACTGTATAGTATATCGATAATAATGTATGTGTTTAATACCCAAAGCAATGGCAGTGACTTGCTGTACAGTATGTCTTCATCCAAGGCTGTCTTTCGTATCTGCACCATTCATTTCATACAGGTTTACACAGATCGAGATATATAAATACGCTAAAGGTTACTGTATTCCTAACAGGCTTATATTTTCGAAGAAAAAAGAATCTAAAATATTAAATTACAATATTCACTCTATGGGTTGGCGAAAGAAAACTAATGAAAAAGCTTCATAAAAGCGTTGTAGCAAGTGAAGCATTAATGCAATGAAACATATATTTTCTGTGATATCGGTTGTGTGAGACGATTGATAGTCTGTCTATCCCGGTATCAGTTTCCGCTTCGCTTGAATCATTGATCAATTATTATTGTCTGACACATTTTCACAGTCACCAATCAATCAGTGCTTTGATATAATTATTTCATGGTACCGACGTGCCCCTAGCAGCATTATTAGAGCATCATTCGAATATAACCCTAACCACGCTTGTCAAATATCGTCTGAGGGTCCCAGTCAAGAGCGTGATCCCCTTCATATCGTCACCAATGATAAGGTTTCGAAATCGAATAATATAGAACATGAATGGTCACCGTCTTGATATTTGTGGAATCATCAAAATAGGAAGTTGACTTCTGGAAATCGTTTTCTGTCAATGACTGATTGTCGAGGTTACGAATACTTTTCTTATAGACCAATATTCTTCTGTTTCTACTGGTTACATAATTTATCTGATACTTTTGTTTTAACAATAATATCCATCTATACATTGATTTACTTGACACATTCACCAGTCTATATCCATCCGTTTCTCAATTATTTATACGAGAATTCTTACGCCGCCTTTAGGTGTCAGTTGTTCCATTATGTTCTGCAGTCACTGCGTCTGTACTAGTAATATCTTTGTCTTGCTTCCCAGCATCTTCACACAGACTACAGTCGATCAAAATGTTAATAAAGTTGTCTTTGAGTGTGGCAGAAAATCGTAAAAAAACGCAAACAATGTAGTATATGCGTGAAGTTGACGAACTTTTTTTTATAGCCAAATATGATCTGTTTCTATTTGTTACATGAAGTGTCTAAATATATTTTTTTTATGTCCGTTTTGAGTTTGGAGATATTATTTGTTTAAGAGTCTATGCTTTGCAATAGGAACCTATATAAAATAAGGCAAGTAACCCTTTGATCTTTATTGCTGCATGAACACTGAAGAACTTGAACTCTTGAACTGTCTCAAATGATGTATATTCCAACAGGCACAAAATAACATATATTTCACCATGTCAATTCATCTTTCCTTCACCTAACATTATTGACATGTCAATAAATGCAGAAAACTTACCCTGGGGCTGAAAGATGTTTGACCACAGAAAGGATGCATTATTTCTGACGGAATTCTGAGTTAAAAACTAAATAATTTGCTGTCATGTAGCTGCTGGGAAATTTGTAATGCCCATAATATTGTGTTAAACACTGATTTAATATTAAGGTGACGAATGATTGCTTGGTCCGTGTCAGGCCTGCCAGTATAAGAAATTGCACAATTACATATTTACCCCAGTTTTCTGAGCCGTCTCTTACATCTGACGATGACACAACTCATTAAGGACCATTAGCTGTGTTGACAGAGCTATCATATCATTTGCGGTATAACTGAGATACAGGAGAGCACAGGAATCGCTCCAAATCCTTGCAATGTCTTTAGGTGAACTGCAGTCAGAACAGCAGTCTGTGGGGTCATGTAAACTTTTGCCATATTTTTCGCCAAAATGGCATGTTATTTCAGACCATATTTTCCATGCTAGGCCATTTCCTTGATGCTCCTTTTGATTAAAGTTTCACGGTCAGTCACGTGAAGGTTTCAGTTCGGTCAGTGACCAAACCCTTTTGACAGTAAAACTGCTGGAGAATTGAGGTAATCGTAATCGTGTAATCTTATTATTCTCCTCAAACAGAGAGAATGATCTATCGGAAGAAGCAAGACCTTTTCGGCTTACAAAATTACCTTCCCATCAATGACACTTATCTAAGATGGCATGAATTCTTTACGCATATAGCTGCTGTATTTCAGACGGTAATATAGGTTGCGTTATTAGACTCTGAACCAACAATGAGCGTAACAGTCTTCCATTTCTGACATGGACTCCGTGGATGAATACCTTAATACATTATTTACACATGTATGTACCGTACCACGTGAATCATTGATCTTGAGCTTCTCCTTGTCACTGAGGGTCGTTCAACGTTCTCTCCATTTCTTTTTACAATTTCTTGAACGAAGAAAAACAGCAAGTTTTCCAGCTTGGTAGAATCGTTTAATTATTAATGCTGTGAACACTATCTACGGTGTTCATTAACTTCTCGTTGATATCGCTCAGCTGAAGATAACAGTTCCAATAATCTCAGCAACCACAACTGGTCTTTTCTCCAGGTTATCATCATTTTCAACTGATGGTGTCATCTGGGTTAGAGTGACATTTGTAATTACATGTTCGCCGGATGCATTCGATGAAGGGTAGATTTTTAGCCCTAATCCAAAGGGATATTAACTCTCGTAGAGAGACGTGCAGCTGCAAAATCTTTAATATATTGGACGTATTGTTTCCTGAATGAATACGACTTTGGCTTTATGTCTGTGTTCTCCAGCATGGAGACGGTTTCATCGTTGTATCAGATGATGGACAGTCTGTCTTGTGATATTATCTAAATAACGACTTTACTAATGATGGGTTAAGAAAACTGATCAGCGATGCGGATTTAATAGTTACCGAATATCATGGCATGATACCATAGCAGCTGGCATCATTGAGAACTGTTAAGGACTTTTTTTTTAAATTGGTTCCAATGAATTATGTCTTTGGATAATGGACGCGGGAATTCTTTAATAGACGACTGCTGAATATTGAATGACGGACAAGACGCTGATATATATCGGTATATCTCCACACATACCTCCATATGGAGGATAGACGCGGTTTGATTCTGAGTGTAACCATAAATATACACATTTTTCAGCTATCCTCGCGAGTTCGACAAACATATGTAAAGCGCAAAAGTGTTTAAAAGCAAAAGTGTTCTCATTGGATTACAGTTATTATTTCGTGCCATGAAATTCAAAATTACCGATTCTATGATCTCAAGTAATTCGAAGTGCCATGTTCATAAATTATCTGTGAATATCTGTGAACCGAGACACCGAATTCGCACGAGACATCAAGTTAGAAACGAGAGAGTATTGTTACAATATCTTTGTCGGAGATTTGGTAAGTCAATGTATGCAGCGAAATCGCTTATTAAGATGGATGCCTTGCACAAAATGTCACCTTGATTACTTTTCTGGCAGCTTTGCCATCAGTTGTGGCATTGTTAGAATAAGCCTTACTGTAGGAAGACGTATCTCTCGCTGAAATATTCATCAGGCATCTTCGCTACTTCCTGGACCGGAGTGAAAAAGCTTCAATTATTAACCGCTGATCTTTTCCCGTCTTACCTACACATGCAAAAGTTCAATTGCCTACCTTCTACACTAGATTTACAATATCGTGTATATTATCACCATGAATAGCACTGACCACACATGGAACTTTACGATTTCAACATGTCTCTACAGTGTTTATAATATACTGAATGGGTTGGTTCGAATTTCGTATGATTTGACGAATACAATGCATGAATGAATTCGCAAGGTAAGACATGCTATTGAATGTGGATAACAGAGAATCACTGAATGACCATACCATTCACGGGAAATGCATGCCCAGGCCATGGTTTTCTGGCTTCTTATATTTTTCAGTATTCTGTGAAAATGACTAAGCTAAATGACTAGGCTAAGTGTATATTAATGACTAGGCTAAGTGTATATTAATGACTAGGCTAACTGTATATTAATGACTAGGCTAACTGTATATTTCGATGATGGACAGGAACATCGTGATGCCATTGTGTAAGTTGTACGTCTGTACAATGATGGAGACAATGGTACCGCGCGATCATCCTCAGTTTTAGTTGGTCCTCTGCTCACAATGGCAAATGAACATCTCTATAACCACCGTTATACATTGTAGTTTCCACATTTATGTGTGGCTAAAATTCACTCTCACTGGGCTTCACTCTTCAGTTACACGATAACAGGTTGAATTTCAACAAAAAAAACCATTATTTCAGAGCCCAAGGACCCGTTATGGAATTTGACATATATCAACTGATCCGATTTATTCCGAAATTGCTTCGAGTTCGTTGAAAACTCATTAAATGATCAAAAGTCTCATTTCACCCACTTGGGGTTGCCTTAAAATACTCGTACGTATTCAAAGTCACGAAGACGGTTGTCTAAACCAATTAGCGGTAAATCTATTTCTCTCTCTTCCTAGCCATTTCTGATACGATCATCGTTAGACGTACACTCGTCGTTAGACGAGGTCCTATAATGCTATAGTGGGTTCTGTCCGTATATCCACATATCCGTCTTGTTAACATTTCTTGTTCTTGTTATATCTCCAGTTCCAGTTGAACTAATATTAACTTACCCATCTGACAAGAAGGATCCATGTTCAGTTTGAGGTCGAAGGCCACTGTGGCTCAAAAATCAGAAAATTAATGAAATATGTGATGCCTATGTATAACTCACGAATATGTCTTTTTGTGCGGTTATTAGTTGTGAATTGCTACCAAACTTTGTGTGTACCTTACAGGCAGGGGAAAACACCATTCGTTTGTAGGTCGAGATATAAGAAGATCAAGGGTCAAGGTCACCGCAGTCTGAATGCTAGGACATAATGGTTCCCCTTTTTCAGGGTGAAGAGTGGGACCGAATTCGATACCATGTATATTCCAACCTGATATCAAAGATTTTTTTCTTCTTCATTTTTCCCCATCTCTGTCTATCATTTCTGTGGGAAAAGAAGAAAAGGTGTTGATTTTGAGATCAACGGTCAAGGCTAGGGACTCCATATGTAGTAATGTATCATTGGCTATGGACTGGGGGAGTGGTGAAAGCTGTAATATTGTTCACCCAACATGATGAACATCTGAAAGTTCGTGAAAACGTTTACTTCTTGTCTTCCTCATTTAATAAAGGAGTCATGCAAAACTGAAGCGGATTAATAGTTTCTAACGCACAAATGCACAAGTGAGCAAACAAGGAAACAGTTTTAGCAAACAGTAGCATACTTGAATCTTGGGTTGTTTTCCGGATTTCTTTATTCATGCGCGTGTTACTCTGGGTCTGAGAGCGTTTGGAAGTACAGTACGGTGGTATACATACAACATTAGCAACCCGTGTTATGGGATATCTGTTCTATGAATGTCTACCCTATTATGTGTTGGTGACCAAATATAGACAAATATCTGCCACATCGTTCACGAAATACAGCATATGCTACTAGAAGAGATATGCATATGTCGCATGCAGATTCTCGTAAAATATTATTATACAAAAAGGATACTGCTTCCGTTTTTCTGTCAATACATTTTCATCTAACACCATACCTTGGATACTTAGGTGCAAGTAGAAATGTTCTTGATCTGAGAACGTCAATGTGTTTCATGGCATGGATGAGTTATATCCAATCGATACAAACGACCGAAACCTGCCGCCTCACCCGATCACATTCGATACAGTCTGACGAGATAATTGACTTATATCCAGACAATTCCTCATCAATATATTCGACTAATTATTGTAATTAATATAAGTAAGACTTTCGAATTTGAAAGTTGGCTTAGCCTAGATAAACTGTCTCCTCTTAGTCGGCCTCGTCCACAGATGGGAGTTACCTCGCAGGGATGGACCATTGAAACACTCATATACCCATATTGTCTCATAGCAGGATAAATGAGGTGGTCTAGATTGTGCTAATGGATTAATTCAAAGACTTGGACTTTCCAATATGCACCTTACTGCACAAACTGTGATCGTCTCCGACGGATTTTCTGTTATCGTTGATAATGTACCTGTATTGGGATTTCAATAGTGATCAAAGGAGAATGTCCTAATGTAAATGTATCGCCTTCGAAATTGATGTAAATTCTAAGAAAAACTCCTTACACTGAATTATGGCAAAGCATTCTAGATGTTTGATGGAGAAGGGTTATCAATCTGTATCATTTGGCTAATTAATTGCTTTGAATGATACAGAAAATCCCATCATTCCAGAAGATATTCTATTCCGCTAATTCAGGAAATTAACGATCTAGTCATACTAGCGTCAGATCCAACATTAGGTAAACAATCGTCGTTGACAGATTTCCGCATTTTTAAACTAAAGACATAATTAATACGAACCTATATCAGTACCAACATCAAAGCATCACAAAACAATGTGAGCACATAGGTCATAGGCCAAGGCTCTGGAATAGACAGTTCGTTGTGACTTACTTTATGGTTATTCTCTCTCCCTATGCAAAATTTTCCCATGTTTTTCTTGCACACTAAAGAAAGAATTCGAATTCCTAGATAAGAGAGACGTACAATGTACCCTACTTTAAAATGAGACATACTTACGGCAATTAAAGATGGAGGACATGGGAGTGAGACACTGTTGGAACAAGCGGAAGAATGGAAATGAGACACTCTGTTTACAAATATTCTCTAAATCCCGGAATAATGGTATGTTTATCATGGAGTGGACATCTGTTTTGTGTGTTTTCTAATTAGATTGCAAGTGGAAACTGTTGCATGCGAAGAGAGAATACCCTTGAATTACATTGCGGATGAAAATCAAGTTGCCTCCGCAGGTGTGCAACGGAACTTCATTTAGAGGCATAATTCCGGCTTGGCCTATGTCATATCAAGTCAGTATCTTCAAGTGAAAACGGTCAACAGTGACCAGTAATGCTCTCTTGTCCAGTCAGTATAATTGATCAATACACTTTGTCCCAAATGCATTTCGAAGTAGTTTGATAATGCGATATTTGCACATTTTGCTGAAAGGTGGATCTGTGCCCCGCGAAGCACATTTATAGATCATATGTAGCACGTTTGCAGCCGACTGTCTTCCATTGTCACTATACAGACCACGCAAGCGCACAAGACGATATCAAATTAAACAGGCTGTTGTTGTTAAATACTTTGACGGCAAGAGCGAAAATGTTAACCACCCAGGTATCACATTCTCTTGGCACCAGATTGTATCCCAATTCCATATTAGGCGATTACAAACTCTGACAATGGGAGAGTGAGGTAACATCACCGAGAAAATATATAGAAAGTACCGGCTTATTTTGGTTTGAACCAAGCAGGTGCCACTGGAAACGATAGCCTTTTTTGACTGACTGACTGTATAGTATATCGACAATAATGTATATGTTTAATACCCGAAGCAATGGCAGTGACTTGCTGTACAGTATGTCTTTAGTATCTGCACCATTCATTTCATACAGGTTTACACAGATGGAAATATATAAATACGCTAAACGTTTACTGTATACCTAACAGGCTTATATTTTCGTAGAAAAAAAAATCTAAAATATTAAATTACAATATTCACTCTATGGGTTGGCGTAAGAAAACTAATGAAAAAGCTTCATAAAAGCGTTGTAGCAAGTGAAGCATCAATGCAATCAAACATTTAGTTTCCAGCATAACCCTGGGTTATCAGTTGTGTGCGACGATTGATAGTCTGTCTATCCCCGTATCAGTTTCCGCTCCGCTTGTATCACTGATCAATTATTATTGTCTGACACATTTTCAAAGTAACCAATCAATCAGTGCTTTGATATAATTATTTCATGGTACCGACGTGCCCCTAGCAGCATTATTAGAGCATCATCCGAATATAACCCTAACCACGCTTGTCAAATATCGTCTGAGGGTCGCAATCAAGAGCATGATCCCCTTCATATCGTCGTCAATGATAAGGTTTCGAAATCTAATAATATAAAACGTGAATGGTCACCGTCTTGATATTTGTGGAATCATCAATTCTGTCAATGACTGATTGTCGAGGTTACGAATATTGTTCTTATAGGCCGATATTCTTCTGTTTCTAGTGGTTACATAATTCAACTGATACTTTTGTTTTAACAATAATATCCATCTATACATTGATTTGCTTGACACTTTCAGCGGTCTATATCCATCCGTTTCTCAAGTATTTATACAAGAATGTTTACACGCCTTTCGGTGTCTTGTCCGATGTTCGATTATGTTCTGCAGTCACTGCGTCTGTGCTAGTAATATCTTTGTCTTGCTTCTCAGCATCTTCACATAGAGTACAGTGGATAAAAATGGTAATAAAGTTGTCTTTGAGTGTGGCAGAAAATTGTAAAAAACCCCGCAAACACTGTAGTATATGCGTGAAGTTTACGAACATTTTTTTTGTAGCCAAATATGTTTTGTTTCTATTTGTTACATAAAGTGACTATATATATTTATGTTATGCCCGTTTTGAATTTAGAGATAATATTTGTTTAAGAGTCTATGCTTTGCAATAGGAACCTATATAAAATAAGGTAAGTAACCCTTTCATCTTTATTGCTACATGAACACTGAAGAACTTGAACTCTTGAACTGTCTCAAATGATGTATATTCCAACAGGTACAAAATAACATATATTTGACCATGTCAACTCATCTTTCCTTCACCGAACATTAATGACCATATGTCAATAATAACAGAAAACTTACCCTGTGTCTGAAAGACGTGTTTGACTACAGAAAGGAGACATTATTTTTGACGGAATTCTGAGTAAAACAAATAATTTGCTGTCATGTAGCTGCTGGGAAATTTGTAATGCATATAATATTGTGTGAAAAACCGATTGATAATATAGTGACGAATGATTGCTTGGTCCTTGTCATGCCTGCCAGACTCGTGGCCTGTATAAGAAATTGCACAATTGCATATTTACCCCAGTGTGCTGAACCGTCTCTTACCTCTGACGGTGACACAACTCCTCAATGACCATTAGCTGTGTTGACAGAACTATCATATCATTTGCCGGTATAACTGAAGCCGCGTGACTTTTCAGTCAAGATGTTCACATGAACCTGAACAGTCACAACAAAAGCCTGACTGAGATACAGGAGAGCACAGAAATCACTCGACAGCCTTGCAAACTGCAGTCCGTCAGAACAGCAGTCTGTGGGGTCATGTAAACTTTTGCCATATTTTCCACCACGGTGGCATGTTATTTCAGGCCATACTTTCCATGCTTGGCCATTTCCTTTATGTTCCTTTTGATTAAAGTTTCACGATCAGTCACGTGAATGATTCAGTTCGGTCAGTGACCAAATCCTTCTGACAGTAAAACTGCTGAAGAATTAAGGTAATCGTAATCTTGTAATCTTATCATCCTCCTCAAACAGAGAGAATGATCTATCGGAAGAAGCAAGACTTGTTCGACTTATAGAATTATTTTCCCAACAATGACACATATCTAAGATGTCATCAATTCTTTATGGATATAGCTGCTGAATTTTTTTGGAAGGTAATATACGTTGCGTTATTAGACTCTGTACCGATATTGAGCATAGCAGTCTCTGATATCTGACTTGGTCCCTGTGGAATACCTTAATGCATTATTTACACACATATGTACCATATGAATCATTGATCTTGAGCTTCTCTTTGTCGCTAAGTGTCGTTCAACGTTCTCTCCATGTCTTTTTACAATTTCTTAAACGAAGAAAATAAAGGAGTTTTCCTGCTTGGTAGAATCACTTAATAATTCATACTGGGAATATTCTCTCTGGTGTTCATAAATCTTCCGCCGATATCACGTCGCTCTATATTTTACACAGCGTACCAATAATCTTAACAGCCATAGTCTTTTCTCCAGGTTGTCACCATTTCCAACTGATGGTGCCATCTCGGTTAAAATGACATTTGTAATTATGTATGCACTCGATGAAGAATAGATTTTCATGCCTTAATCCAAAGAATATTAACTCTCGTAGAGGGACATGCAGCTACAAAATCATTGACATATTGAACGAATTGTTTTCTGCATGAATACGGCTTTGGCTTTGTGTAAACTAATGGACAGTCTGTCCAGTCCAACATAGGCACGGTTTAATCATTGTATCAGATGATGGATAATCTGTTTTGTCCAGCATTAGCCTCCCATTGTTATTGTCAATGATCAACAATTACTTCATCATATTTTATATTTTCGCTCTATCATTGAGAGTACAGGCGTAAGATCCGACGTTCAATATATACCCGTCGTCCGCATCAATAACCGACATACCTCTTTCGTACGAAAGTTAGCATAAAGATATGATGAATTAGAACTGAACGCACTCATTCTATTCGCTAGTCATGGTTCGTCTGACAAATTACATGCGTCTGGTCTGCCAGTCATTGTTCAGCCGTCGTCCATTAAAGAATATTCGCGTCCATAATCCAAAGACCTATTCCAAATTCCATATAATAGCATTAGTACCAAATTCAAAAAGATTACCATAGTATACATGAACGTAGACTAGTTTTCTCAAGCCGTATCATGACTGAGAGCGTGAATGTCATAACGAAGACCAGCTGTGTTATTGTTTGCTGCCGAATATGTCCATATTTGAGCGAATTATCTATGTTGGTTTACACTCCAGAGACGTCGAATTTCATTTCCACCCGGCCCGGATTGTCCCTCCAGCATCGCCATAAAGTATTATCTCTACTATATACAAGGAATATCATTCATGGGATGTTTCTTCCCCTATTCTTTGGCAACACAATATATCAATAGGTATTCCAGTGGGCACTAAGCGTCCACAATCTGGGTCGACCTATATCTGTTCTCTTACGAATACGACTGTTTGCAGACGCTGCCCTAAACCGATCTTTTCAAAGTCCGTTCCTTCACATTCACCAAACGCTGTATAGACGCTCTTCTTGCTATTCCAGTGGGACCTGCATATGTCGTATATATATTTCGACTAGTAACACTTCGTAAATGCGACGATTTTAATGAACGTCACAAAACATTATGGCAGAAACTTATAAATCAGGGCTATACTACCATGGGCTTCCATTAAAATTTTCTCAAGTCTGGCGATACATATCGCATGCTGACTGTAGAATACAAGAGTAATGTGCGAGATCGATGAAATTATTTTTCGTAGCTTGTGTCGAAGTCCACCTAACACGAGGCTACGTCCCATCAACCCATGTACTTTGAGACCCTTGTTGTGTTCATAGGAACAGACAAAATTAAATCCTGACTGAGATACATCATTCTCTAGATAACAATTTCAAAACGAAAATCATGGGTTAAGAATACTGATCAGAGATACTGATTGATAGGTTAGGAGCATGTCTTGCCGGCATCATTGAAAACTGATGACGGCTTCCCTCTTGCAGGAAATTATCCTGTGTTTATGTATACTACGACTTGTTTTAATTTGGCGCTAATGCTGTTCTATGGATTAGGTCTGGAGATTATGGACGCGGGAATTCGTTAATGACCGATGATTGAATAGTGAATGACGGACTAGACGCTTGTATTTCTCCACACATACCTGCATATGGAGGATGAACGCGGTTTGATTCTGAGTGTAACCATAAATATACAGATCGTTCAGCTACCCTCGCGAATTCGCCACCCATATGTAGAGCGCAAAAGTGTACTCATAGCATCCTTGTTATGATGTCGATGAAGTTCAAAATTTCTGATCCTATGATCTCAAATATTTCGCAGTGCCATGTTCATAAATTAGCTGTGAATTTATATCCGAGTTTTCACGAGACGAGAGTGAATTGTTACAATGTCATTGTTGGAGATTCGGTAACTTACTAAGACGGATGCCGCTTACAAAATGTCACCGTGTGTACTCCCGTGGTAGTTCTGCCCCAGTTGTGGCATAGCCAATGTTAGAATACGCCTTGCAGAAGGAAGATGTATCTCTCGCTGAAATATTCATCAGGCGTCTTCGCTACTTCCTTGGCCGGAGTGAAAAAGCTTGAATTATTAACCGCTGATATTTCCCGTGTTACATAAGCATACAAGAATTCCGTGGATAAGGTTATCCAACAAATTTTCTACCTTCTCTACTAGATTTACAATATCGTATATACATGTACATTGTTTATAATATACTTAGGAGGTTCGGTCCGAATTTCATTTGATATACGGAATAGAATGCATGACCGAATTCTCAAGCAAGACATGTTATTGAATGTGGAAAACAAACAAGGCGCTGAATGATCATACATTCCATGGGACATGCGTGGCCAACCTATGGTATATTCGGTATCTCATCATACTTCCCATACTCTGTGAAAGTGACAGGCGTAGATTCGATGACGGACAGGAACATTGTGCAAGTTGTATGGCATCAACCCGAGTCATGGTTCGTCTATCAAGCCCTGCTTGCTTTGAAGTCAGATGTTCATATCCGTGAATGTTTTGACTCGAGAGACACACCCATGTTGATGCTTCTCGGACTTCAAATAGTTTGTCCTGCAGCATTTTCTCCACACGGGCCTTCATCTAAATATACCGAGATCCCGCGAAGTTTGCGTATTGCCCCAAAACGCCGTCCGTTCATTGGCTGATATTTTAAACGGACTGTTTCAGTACTAACTGTACAACCCTAATCTGCCTGCAGGGCTTGGTACGGACCTAGGAGTATACAGACCTGCATTATGGAGGATGGTTATATTGCTGAACAATGCTTGAGAGAATGCTTGTGTACTTTTGATTGATCTTCCGGTGACAATGAAAAAGTGAACACCACTCTAATCACCCGTAGTATATGCTGTTATAGGGTACTCCACATTTATGTGTGGCTAAGAGGGAACTGGGCTTCACTTTTCAGCTACAATATAACTGGTGATTTTTCAACAAATGCCTTATAAATATATTTTTTCCAAATCAACATACTTTACCATTATTTTAGGACCCAAGAGCCAGTTATAGAATTTGAAATATGAACTCGTAGAATCTATTCCGAAATTGCTTCGAGTTCGCTGAAAACCCATTATTCGACCCACCTGCGATTCTGTTCCTCGTACTCACGAAGAAAACTTCTGATACCACCACGTACTATATGTACTATGCGAGTTCTGTGCGAGTGATATCACTAGTTCCAGTTTATGGATTGATATCAAAATTGGGTGTACCTTATCCATGGGGTAAAGAGGAGCCATGTTCATTTTACGGTCGAAGGCCACAACCACTGTGACTTAAAAATTGCAAATCACTGGAAGTTGTCATGTCTTTGGTATAATTCAGCAATAAGCTCTTGGATTGGGATTAATATTCAGGCATCCCTCAAATTCATGGAACAAAAAAGCCTTTTGATTTTAATATCTTATATATGTCTGTTCGTCCGTCTGTCTGTTTGTGAATTGTTATGAATTGACGATTGTTACCAAACTTTGGGTATGCCTGATAGGGAGGAAATCATCATGTTCGTTTGTTTGAATATCATAAATGACAGTGACTATGTGGATGTTTGGAGAACTACGCACGAATCTGAACGAAAAAACACACATCATAGAAAGCAAGCTAGACTCAACTTTTTCATAGTTAGTTCTGACATTTTCAATATTGCAAGTGAATCACGGATTGCACCAGGATACAGAACAGATCATTTAGTAATTACGTTAGAATGCAGCTTTACAAATTCAGAAAGGGCCAGAGGGTATTGGAAATTAAATTGTTCGTTACTAAAGAAAAAAAATATCTTGATATGGTCAAATCACTAATTAACCAAACTATCGATGGATATACTCCACTACCTTACAATCGCGGCAGCCTTCCTAATATTACTAAGCAAGACTTACAATTGTGTGTAGACGATCAATTGTTTTTGGAAACGTTAAATATGAAAATTAGGGAAGAAACAATTAAATATTCTTCAACAAAGAAAAAGGAAGATCGGAAAGGGAAGAAAAGTTGGAAACATACATCCAGGCACTTGAAGAAGAAATACAAAAAAACTGATTTGGATATGCTAAATATTGCTAAAAATATTGAGGGTATAATGGCCAGGACAAAGGCAGACTGGGTGGAATCTGGCGAAAAGCCGACTAAATACTTTTTAGGCCTGGAAAAAAAAGAAATTACACAAATAAACTAATAACAAAGTTAACGCTCGATGATGGAAGAGAAATACATAATACAAAAGATATTTTACACGCACAAAAAGAGTTTTATAGGGACTTGTACGCAAAGCAAGTTGAACCGGAGAAGGATGTTTCAGATTTCTTAAATAAGCTCAAAATGAACGGATTAAATAATACAGAATTCAAAAAATTAGAGGGAGAAATAACATATATTGAGTTGAGCCATGCTTTAAAAAATATGAAAAATGACGAAAGTCCAGGACTTGATGGATTTCCATCAGAATTCTATAGAGTATTTTGGAAAGATGTAGGGCATTTTTTTTAGATCAATAAACTTAGGGTTTGGAAGGGGGGGATTATCCATAACTCAGAAACAAGGAGTGATAACATGTTTACCAAAAACAAATAAGGCCAGAAACTTTATGAAAAACTGGCGCCCCATTACATTGTTAAACGTAAGTTATGAATTAACCAGTGCATGTATCGTAAACAGATTAAAGACTCTACTTGATAAATTAGTTAACAAAGATCAGAAAGGATTTATCTAGAGCAGATATATTGGAGAAAATATACGAATTTTATATGATCTACTATTTGAAACAAAAGATAGAGAAATACCTGGTTTATTATTATCTATTGATTTTGAAAATAACATTCGACTCTGTTTCTTGGGACATCGAGATACTGAAATCCCTAAATTTTGGGGAAAATTTTCAAAAATGGATTAAGTTATTTTTCACTAATATAAATACTTGTGTCATTCAGAATGGTAATCTCTCCTCATTCTTTACATTACATCGTGGTTGTCGGCAAGGAGACCCCATTTCCCCGTATATTTTTCGGTTATGCGCGGAAGTGCTTGGCAGTATGATCGGAAATAATAAAAAATATTAATGGAATAAATATTGGCGGAACCGAGTTTAAGATCAGTCAATACGCCGATGACACTCAGCTAATTCTGGACGGGTCAGTAGACTCCTTAAATGAGGCAATAAAATGTAGTACACTATTTTATAGATATTCAGGCCTTAAAATTAATTTTGAGAAAACGGAAGCTATGTGGATAGGATCCCTATCTGGTTCGAATTTAAAGCTATGCGCTGAAATAAAGCTTGACTGTGTGAATGACTTTACTGTATTGGGTATCAACTTCTCCACAGTCAATCTCCACGATATCTGGAAAATCAACTATCTCGCCAAATTGAATGATCTGAAGAAAGAAGTTCAAAAATGGAGGCTCAGAAATCTGACACTATTGGGAAAAATTACAATTGTAAAATCACTTGCTCTATCTAAATTGATACACCTTTTCCTTGCCTTGCCAAACCCACCTGAAAACGTTATAAAAGATCTCAGTTCATTGCTGTACAAATTCTTGTTGGACGATGATCCCGATAGAATTAAAATAATCATAATAACACGCGACTACAAGTTTGGAGGCTTGAGAATGATCAATCTTATAGCATTCATTCAATCTCTCAAGGTCTCTTGGATGCGGCGTCTAATATTTAAGAGTCAAAAATGGTCAACAACTATTTGAATCGGAAACCTTTGAAAAACTCTGTAATACGGGAGCAGAATTCGTGAAAGTTGTTATGCAGAAAATCAATAATTCATTCTGGAAAAACGTACTCAATGCTTGGGGTGTTCTCCATAAAAAATATACAGAAGACAGGCAACTGATATATTTAACGAACCAATTTGGTATAATTCAAATTTTAAGCACCCATCATATTTTATCGGAAACTGGTATAACAGACAAATCAAACATATACGAGAGATTTAATTGACTCAAATGAGAAGATTTTAAATTTCTCTGAATTGAAGAAAATATATAACATAAATGGTACTCACTTGGACTATTATCGACTTATTAACAATATATTTAATGCTCAATATGGTTGAAACGAATTAACCCTATCTGGCCTGGGCGATTTGGGGTGTATCACAGCCTGGATGGGGGACGGAAAGTGCCCCCCTATATATTTTTTCTACCGCTAAGGCTAGAGCGCTGAAACTTACCACCCAGTATGTTTGGTTCAAGCCCTACCGGGAAATGTAAAAAATCCAAGATGGCTGCCATGATGACGTCACAGTGACGTCATCTTCTCCGAAGCCATTTTTCGGCCTTTTTGGGGTCGATTTTTCGAAATTTTCTTTTTTCCGATTTTTCTCTCGAAAAAAATCTAATAAAATATAGAATATTTAGTTTTGCATAAATAAAATACTTTCAAGGCCTTTTAGGCAAGGAAAATGTGAGGAAATGGAGCGAAAAGATTAAAAAACACGACTTTCGCGGATACCACATGGCCGCCATTTTGAATTTACCCATGATCCTCTGCCCGGTGTATATGAAAATAGGCTCAAAATGACCGCAATAAGATCAGCTTAAAAGTCACCAAGTTTCAGCCTCCTCAGTTTTGTCGTTTCGGAGCAGCAGAGAAAAGTTCACCAGGGGGGACTTTTCGCAACCCCCCCCCCCCCCCCCCAGGCCAGGTAGGGTTAAAACAGAGTTATGCACTATACGGAAGGAATCCCCCATATTAACTATTTATTTTCAAGCCTTGGTAAGGCAAGAAAAGGGAGGTAAATGCTGTTATGATATATTAAACTATGAACAGTATTGCTCGCCAAATTCAATGGAGAAATGGGAGGGCTATTTAGACAGGGAAAGGAAAATAAATTGGGGTAAATGTCCATGCCTCAACATTCCATTGAACTAATTATACAGCTCTGAGAGACTTCCAATATAAAAAATTTGCATAGGATTCCGGCCACAAAGTCTTTTCTGAAAAAAAAAATAGACGACGATATCTGTGACTTCTGTGGAACTGAGGTTGAGACCCTATAGAGCATCTCTTAATAAAATGCCGCAAAGTGAAAACACTTTGGCAAGAATTGAAAAAATGGCTTCGGAAAAGAAAGATGAGGGGACAGATACCCGACGATAAAATAATTCTGGGTTGGGGTAAAGACCAGTGCCTAATGAACACATTCATGTTGTTAACAAAGAAATATATCTTTAAAACTAGACCTGAGAAGCTTCTTCATATTAAGGAACTTATTAATATTTTTTTCAATCACTAGACGACAGAAAAATATATGGCCAATATCACGAATAATATCAGTATGTTTAACAAGAGATGAGGTTTATTTGAAAATTATTTTTAAACACTAGAAATTTGGAATACATAGGGTACATGAAAGGTATGACTGTGAGAATGGCACCATGTGTGAGTAAAGAGTGATAATTGAAATATGGTAGTAGTATGTACATAAGTTTCTAATAGATTAATTATCTACACTGGTATTGAATTATTATCATTATTGTATGAATGCAACCAAAAATATGAAAAGGAATAAAAATAATATTTAAAAAAATGTTCGTTTGTTTGTCGAGAGATCAAATTTGAGCGATATGCAAGAGGTGGGAAAAATTGACGACGTCTGGCGAGTAAGGTTCAGTTGGAGGTCAGAAGGTAAAAGGACAAGGTTACTGCGGCCTAAATGCAAGGAAATAATTGACTCTCGTGCTACAGTTCAGAGTACAGAATGTGACCAAACCCCAGGGATATCTCACCCTGATGACACAGAAGAGATCATTTCATTTTTGAGGTGTGTCTGTTAATTCGGCTGGCTGTCTATCCAATTCTCCATTTGATATATTTCTCCTGTTCTTTTGCAATCTTTGGGTATATCGGTACATCAATCTTGGGGGGAAAAACGTGTTGATTTTGATGTCACGGTCAACTCCAGTGTCACCGAATGCAATACTGTATCGTAGAAGGGAGGGTTATGTTATTGTGCACCAACAGGATGCATAGATCTGAAAGTCTATAACAACCGTGCTTTTTAAACTCAAAGTGCAAGACTGAGACTGTTAGCTCACAAATGCATCAGAGAGAAAGAAGCAAATTCTTAGCGAAAATTGGGGAGAGAGAGAGAGAGCATTAATGCGTCCCGTTCAGCATTATTTCAGCTATACAGCGATCGCGGACGTTGGATGTGCGAGATATCTTACATACCACTTGTAAAACGTAGGCTGTATTCCAGATTTCTGTATTCCTGTTCGTGTTAATCTGGGTTTGAGAGCGTTTGGGCGTACAGTATAGTTGTATATAACATTAGCAACTACTGTTGCTGGATATCAGTTTTATGACTCTGTAGCCTTTTATGTGTTGGTGGGCAGATATACACACATATCTGTCACATTCCTACCGGGATACAGCATATGTTACCAGAAGAGATATGTATACGACATATGCATATTCTTCCATTTTTCTTCCATTTCATCTAAACACAATACCTTGGCTACTTCGGTGCAAGAAAAAATGTTCCTGGCCTGAGAAATTCAGTGCGTTTCATCGGCCGGCAGTTCCTGGTCTGGATCCGAAACCTGTCGCCTCAACCGATCGCAACCGATACAGTCGGACGAGATAATTGACTTAGATCCAGACAATTCCTCATTAATATATTCGACTAATTATTGTAGTTAACAGAAGTAAGACATTCGAATTTGAAAGTCGGCTTAACCTAGAGAAAGTGTCTCCTCTTGATCGGCCTCGTCCACAGATGGTATGAGTGTTACCTCGCAGTAATGGACCATTGGAACACTCATATGGGTTAATTCGTAGCCATATATTGTTTCATCGCAGGATAAATGAGGTGATCTAGGTTGCTAATGGATTTATTCAAAGATTTGGACTCTCCTTACAAGACGCACCTTATTGCACAAACTGAGATTGTCTCCGAATGATTTTCTGAGATCAATGACAATCCATCTGCATTGGGATTTCAATAATGATCTAATGGGGAATGTCCTATCGTTAATATACGCAAATTCCTGAGAATGGTCAATGCGAAAGAGACATCGATGATAATCTTTTAAAATTAACAAAAAATGTTTGGAATAGGGTACTGATAGGACATCTGAAATGGTACACTCTTCGAACTGGAACGCAAGCAGATTATCGACAAAACCTTGCTTTTGCTGGATTTCAGGTCATGTCTGTTGACAGGTTTTTGCTGGAATAAACGACTATTTGGGTCCATGATGGTTGATTCCCAATGATACTCAATTTCCAATGCCTTTTTCGAAATCGATGTAAATTTTAAGGAAAAGTCCTTACACTGAAGTATAGCAA